>ML812941.1:169006-190715 GCA_009831015.1 Picea engelmannii | reverse complement strand
CCCTGTGCTATTATTGTCATAGTCCTCTTTGGCCATAAGTGTGAAGTCATTTAGTTTATCTTCAATAGATGAATCATTATCCTCATCATCTGAAGGATCATCATCATTGTTTGCACAAAGAATTTTCTTCTTAAAGTTATTCTATTTAAAGAAATTTCTGTGTTTGTATTTCTCCTCATCATCACAAGTCTGATCCTTTCCTTTGTGGGGACATTTCTTTGCAAAATGACCTATCCTACCACAGTTAAAACATTTGAAAGGCAACTTACCTTTGTATTTGCCTGATCCCTTCTTCAGTCTCTTCACAAATTTTTCTTCAATTTCATCGGGCTCATAATCCTCATTCTTGTTTGCTTTAAATGATGCTTCTCTGGAGGTGGGTTTATCTTTAACTATTCTCATTTCATATGCAGTCAATGTTCCGAGAAGTTGGTCAAACTGCAAGGTTTTCAGATCATTAAGTTCTTCTATAGCAGAGACCTTCAGGTTGAACCTATCTGGGAGAGATCTCAAGATTTTCTGAACTAAAGAAGGTTCCCCAATTGTTTCACCAAGTGCCTCCATTGCATTTACCATTTCTTCTACTCTCATAAAGTATTTTCCAACAGTTTCATCTTCCTTCATCTTCAGCTGTTCAAAAACTGTATTCTATAGGTTTGAAGCTTTGCATCCTTTACCTTCTCATTACCCTCATAACTGTTAATGAATTTGTCCCACATTTCTTTGGCAGTTCCTAGGTGCATAAATTTTACGAATTCTGCTTCTGCAAGTCCACTCAAGATAGCATTCATGGCCTTAGCATTGAAGCTAAATTCTAGTTTGTCATCCTTATTAGCTAGCACCACTGGCTTTACATAACCAATATCTACCACATCCCAGACATCTGCACCTAAAGCCATGATGTAGGTTCTCATTCTAACTTTCCAGAAGGCAAAATTTGTTCCATTGAATAGAGGGGCCTTATTGGTTGAATTTCCTTCATGGCTTGACATGTTTAAGCTCTAGGATCTACCCTTAGATAAAAGGAACCTGGCTCTGATACCAATTGTTGGACAACTGAGAGGGGGGGTGAATCAGTTGTTACCATGCTTAAACAATCATGATTCTTTTAAAACTCTTTGCTGAAACACTAAATGATGATCACAATAATGCAGGGAGATAAACAATGGCACATTCAGCATCAGTCACATATATGAGAAACACAGAGACAAATATTTCTCGAGGAAACCCATACAGGGTAAAATCCTCTTTTTCTTTATATGATAAGTAATAGTTACATTCTTTACATTATCATACATATGAGCACCAACTCATAATGAAGCTACAACCTCTGTTTTGCAAGATGCAACCTACCGAGAGCACCAACTCTCCATTTTCTCTAGCACACACTAGAAGGAAGCACCAACTCCCTGGTTTCTCTAGCACCAACTAGAAGGAAGCACCAACTCCCTGGTTTCTCTAGCACCAACTAGAAGGAAGCACCAACTCCCTGAGTGTTTCCAGCACCAACTAGATGGAAGCACCAACTTCAAATCATACAGGCACCAACCTCTATAACATAGAACAAGAGTTCTCCCTTGCACCACCCTACCACCCTGGTTTCTCTGGCTGCAACCAGATGGAAGCTACAACTCCCTGTGTTCAAGCACCCACTTGAACCTATGAGGACAACAATCCTCCCTAATACCTCCCTTCCACCCTGAAATATAAATCTTTGCTACTGAAACTTATTACAGTGATATAATGTTCAACGATGGCTTACCAGACTCATCACTGTTCTGCTGCGTTTTGTTGCTCTGTCTTCCACACTACCTTCCTGCACACATAACTTGCACTGTCTGTTCTTCTGCCTTTTATACTCTCTGCACCATGTCCCTTCACTGCACAGTTCCTATTCTGTACTATTCAGCTGCTGCACTCTCCTCCTTCACACATGAATCACCTTCACCAACAACATCCACAACAAACTCCAATAGATACAACAACACTTCTCTTCTCTGTACCATGTATATATAGCTTCTATGCATCTTGTGCATGAAATATTTTCCATTTCTATGCATGCTCATACCGCACTAATCTCCTCCACCTCTCGAGTGCTCTGCGTGATCATCATCGTAACTCTTCAGCTTCTCTGGCCGTTTTCCCATGCGTTCAACATCACTGGATGTTATGTTGAGATTCCTCAGCCTCTCTGGTAGTTGGGACTCTTCATCTTCTCTGTGACAGTCGAGATCACCTTCTCTGTTTTAGTTACAAGCTTCCATGCTCATCCATCTGTCAATCCCTTCTAAAAATAGTCTTCCTTCACTTGGATGAAGCTTGGAGACTCTTCATCTCCTCTGGCGATCACACAGGGGTTTATTCGAATTCTCTAGCAGACGCCATAAATGGTTTTTGGTAGTTTCACTATGTCGTGCATCAGTAGCCCTCCGATTAACACTTGATCTGACGGTTCAGATTATATCGCGATTTCACCTATTGCGATATCAGGATTCTTGATGTCAATTTTCTTTGACATGTCTAACTCTCGATCCCCAATGCCTCTCCATTGACTGGAATCAACGGTCCAGATTTGATCTTGATTCAATGACTGCGATTTAAGTCGCGATCTTGCATATTGAGAAATCAGGATTCCTATTGCAATGTTTCTTTGACATTTCCAAAACGCGATCCTCGAAACTCCGACGTGGTGTCCATATGCTGTCGTCACATGTGGATTGACACATGTTGAATAATGCCACGTGTCACTCTGATTCGTGACTTACATGTGCCTGAAATGTTGAATCAGTCTCACTTGTCATTACCTGGTTGTGCCACGTGTTCCTAGCTGATGTGGTCTGCTGACGTGAGTCGGGTCGATGGTCTAGATCACATATTTATCTGACGGTTCAGGTTCAATCGGGATTTCACACATCGCGATTTCGGGATTCTTGATGTCAATATTCTTTGACATCTCCAACTCTCGATCCTCGAAACCCGACGCACTCTTTACGCACTAGCTCTCCTGGCTCAGCTCCTGGCCCATATGACCGTTATCCCCGTGACCGCAGTCTTACCACTCGTCGGGGTTTCTAGATTTTCAATGCCGCAATGCATAGGCTCACGGGATTCTCGATATGTGAAACCCCGATGAGTCAACCCTCCTTTCAGGATTTCACCTTGGCTTTTCCCGATGGTAAACCTCGTGTAACTCCTGTCCGATCTGATGGCTGACGGGATTTATGAATGAGATCCAACGGCTCTCGATCTCTCCCTTCTGTAGGCTTCTCCTGAGCTCCTCCTGGACGTAGAAACCAACGGTCCAGATCTTCTTCTTTAGCCGATCTGACAACGACTGTGCTCCCTCCTGAGCTTTGCACACTTTCCTCTCAACCTTGGGAGAATTACAAGTTCTCAATGGCCTCGACCTTTGTCTTCTTTCTCCTCTGCGAACTCCTGTATCTTGAGCTTTGCAGTGCGCGTTCTCCTCGATGCTGTTCCTCCTGAGCATATGTTGTTCCTGTTTTTCCATTGATGCACACTCTGATCCTGCCATCTTCACTGTTGTACTTGCCATCAATGACAAGCATACACTACCTGTTAAACATTTTCCAACAAATGGGTCAACCCAATAGTCACCCAGAGAAAGAAAGGCACATAGGACATTAGGGTCTGTGTGGACTACAAAAGCCTTAACTCTGCCTATGTGGATGATGCTTTCCCAACACCTTTTACTGATGAGGTGCTAGAACAAGTTGTGGGGAAATAATCTTACTCATTTACAGATGGATTTTCGGGGTATCACCAAGTAAGGATTTTAGAAGAAGAAAAAATGAAGACCACATTCATAACATAGTGGGGGTCATTTTCATACAATGTGATGCCAGTCAAGAACGACCCTGCAATTTTTTCCAGGATTGTAATAACAACTTTCCGAGAATTTTTTCACAAGTTTATAGAAGTTTATATGGATGATTGGACTGTATACAACCTACTCAAGGAACATGTAATGCTACTACGTCTAATGTTTGAAATATGTAGAGAATTGCAGATATCTTTGAACCTCAGAAAGTGTATCTTCTGTGTACCACATGGAAATTTGTTAGGCCACATAGAATGCCGAGAAGGAGTACTGATAGACCAAGCCAAAGTTTTGGTTATTGTGAACATGCCGTGACCTACGAGTGCGAAGAAGTTGCGCTCCACGCTGGGGCACACAGGGTACTATCATAGGTTTATCAGAAGATATGCAAACATCATTACACCTCTAGAGAATCTACTTAAGAAGTCAGAAGTGTTCCAATGGAGCCTAGAGTGTGATAAAGCATTCAATATCCTTAAGGAAAATCTCAGCACAAGACCTATTCTGATATTTCCAAACTGGGAAAACGAATTTCATGTGCACATAGACGCATCAGGTATTGCCTTGGGACCCATCTTAGCATAACTAGGAGAGGGAGCCATGGATTATCCTATCTATTTTGCTAGCAGGAAATTTTCGCAAATTGAGTGAAACTATACAACCACAGAAAGGGAGGGTTTAGCTATGATTTACGCTTTGCAGAAGTTTATACATTATCCGTTAGGATCTCATTTTAAGTTCTTTACTGATCATTTTGCATTAAAATATCTAGTTAACAAACTTGTGTTGGAAGGAAGAATTTGTCAATGGTTGCTACTGTTTCAGGAATTTTCTTTTGAAGTGATCATTAAGCCTAGAAGATGTAATGTAGGGCATGATCACCTGTCTAGATTAGAGTTAGGGGAAAGTGGCGGAGCAGTCGATGATCATCTCCCATATGTAGACGTGTTCCAGGTTGAGGCCATACCAGAATACCTGGAAGACATAATAGTCTTCTTAAGTACATGGGCTTGCCCATAAACGTACTCTGCAACTTAGAAACGTCATATGGTGGTTAGAGCAGCTAACTATCAATTGATTGCAGGGAAATTTTATAAGTTGGGACTAGATAGCATCCTCAGGAGATGTGTTTTAGATCATGAAATACAAGACATATTGTGGAAGTGCCACAATGGAGTTGCGAGAGGTCATGTTGGAGGAAAGGCCACTGCGCAAAAAGTCCTCCAAGATGGACTATGGTGGGCCACACTCTTCAAGGATGCAAACTTGTGATGTTTTTCGAAGAGTGGGTAAGCCATCACGACGAGATGGATTTCCTCTTCAGCCAGTTTGAGCACTACACTCATTTGAGAAATGGGCGGTTGACTTCATTGGGCTGATCAACCCCACAACTAAGCATTCAAAGGCTAGGTATATTATTACCGCAACTGAATACCTTACACATTGGGCTGAGGCAACAACTATTCAGAATTGTTCGAACGATACTGCTGCTAGGTTCATTTTTGAAAATATTATCACTCGGTTTGGATGTCCTAGGAGTCTGACGAGTGATCAGGGATCTCATTTTATCAGTAGTACAATAGCAAAGATTACAACAGAGTTCTTGATCCAACATCATAAGAGTATCCCCTACCATCAGAAAGCCAATGGTACAGTGGAAGCGTTTAACAAGATTCTGGAGAGAGGATTAATGAAGGTCTGTTGCGCAAATAGGGAGGATCGAGATGACAGAGTCCCATCAGTGTTATGGAATTACAAGACAACCAGAAAGAAACTCCATAAGTACACTCCATTTCAGCTATTTTATGGGAAAGAGGCTATGGTACCTGCAAAATTCATCACTCCAAGTTTGTATATTACACAGCTTACACACATGTCAGAGGATGAATTAGTTGCACAGAGGCTCAATTTGTTCAATTTTCTGAAGCTTGATTTGATCAATTTGTTCAAATCTACCATCATGAACCTCAGAGACTTACTAGTTTTTGGCACCACTGGGGAAGTTTTGAGGTGTACCAAGTTTCTGATCAACATGGTGCATGGAAAAATTCTGTGGTTGGATAGGAGATATCCAATCCACGCAGAGGACATCCACCAGCTTACTGGACTGTCCCACGAGGGTGAGGATGTGTCCAAAGGGTTCCAGGGTCCCAACAATCANATATGAGAGGTTCCATACACATAAGGGGGGGGGGGGGAGGGCGCACATCTAAGATTGACCCCATACTACCCAAGACGGTCAAGAGTGGTTGCTACATAATTGCTAGCAAGGTCATGAGGTCCTACTACAAGGGAGAATGTACATTGGATTCTCTATCAGTGGTAGAATTTTGATCCAATGGCATTGTATTCAACTGGTGCAAATACCTATTGGAGGAAATCCTCGTGGCTTGTGAGGAAGCATAGGAGAAAGGTGGTACTTTCACCAACGACTACTTGTTGCTTGCGTTATCAATGATCAAGTGGACGCCACCCGCCGGAAGACCATTGGTGCCAACAGATAAGGGGTGCTTGGAAAAAATGTTCTAGCCCTGGCAGTCGAGGTCGGACTCGGAGAACACTGCCTTCAATAACATGACGTTTCCAAGTGGTACAACAGATTGATCAACATAACACAGAGGTTGCACATTCCGCAGGAGCTGCTCAACTACAACACGCAGAACATAACATTCAACAAGAACCGCCACCATACATTTGTGTGGCCAAGATATGAAGACAGGGAGGATTTCCATTCACACATGTTTCCATTCTATTTGGATGAGGAGGCCGTCGACAAGGAGGTTATGTCGTGGCCCGAAGTTAAAAGAAACCTGCACAAGTTGGGGATGCATTACATTTTTCCTGCCGAGCTGCTGAAGAAGAGAGGTCAGGAAGTAGGGCAAGGACTGAGCTCAGGCCCAAAGGTACATAATAAAGACGCTCTGGCACAGACAGACTCCAACGAGGAGGAAGAGACGCAACGACTACAACGCAAGAAGAGAACACTACCGATGTTCCCACAACTGTCGGAGCAAGATATGTTGATAGGTAAGGATGTCAACGAAATCCTTAGCACCCCATTCATCACAGATACCATAGCCAAGAAAACTAGGACGAATATCTCATCGAGCAAGGTTTTGAAAGTCCAACCCATTTCATCCACCGTCCCTCACATTTTCTCAGTGGCTCGAGCAACCCATATCATAGATATCTAGGATGACCCTGAGTCTGACACCACTCCATCCACAACCATAATCACTGAGCAACCTCCATCCCCACCACAACCCCAGTTGTCACCTCTAGAAATCAACATTCCATCCCAAATCAGTGATCCATAACCCATGCAACTCGATCCCCCAGAGGTACCCGAGCAGAGACCAAAATTCTCTCGTCCAAATCTAGAAGTACTTGAGTAGAGGCTACAATTGATTGGCCCAAACCCTGAAGCCCAGGACCAACAGATCATACCCTTTGTGATGATTAATGAAACTCCATATTTGACGAAGATGCAAACAATAAAGAATCTGCAAGTATAAAGTCCCCAACACACTTCCTCATCAACTAAGGTTGAGGATGCTATGGGAAGCATAACCTAGGAAGCTGAGGTCCAAAAAGAAGTGGAGATACCAGAGGTTCATAAGGAACCTGAGACGACTTCAGGACAAAGTGCAATGTCAATGCAGGAACACATGGATCCCGTCCTCCAAAAATATCAGCAGTGCATAGAGTTGTTGCAACTCTGCCTGTCTTGAACATATGTTTTAATGTTCCTGCCGACGACATTGAGGTTGAGGCTTGTGCCAGGACCATATATAGGAGAGGAGGAGGTAGAGACTCCCTCAGAAAATTCAACTACCAGTGGAATTCCACTGCAGGTCTGAGCACCCAGGGACGCCACCCCTTCTTTCGCTGACCTTGCACAATGGCTAACAATGCAACTAGTCAGAATGATCAGGGCCTCAATTGATCAACTGGAGTAGAGGATCCAACAGGCCTAAAGGAATGCATAGTTCACAAGGTAGAAAACACTCCTTTCTCAAGCGCGCAATACACAGGAAGAATTTGCCAAGATCCAGGCATAGGAGAAACTAGAAAGAGTCCAGGAGAGGCTTGCTGAAGCCTCGTCGAAAATAAGGAAGGTCACACCCCAATTGCCAGAATCCAGTGATGCAAGAGAGACTGAGTATCAGATCGAATTACTCCAGGGAGCATGGTCACAACTGCACATTCACGTAGAGCGTTTGGAAGTGCAGTTACGACAGAGTCAACAAGAAGTAGAGCAAGAACCTAGAAAGTTGCAGGAGAAGATGGAGAAAATAGTGTTGGAAGGAAACAATGCTCGAGCAACACTACACAAGCACACAACTGAGTGCACAAATATATTTCTAGAAGTCAACGACTGGATGGGAATTATCACTAGGTGCAACTAGACTCTAGAGGACGTGCACACGAGAATACAATTGTTGAATGAGGAAGTTGCAGTCACTATGGATCGACTCGAGCAATAAGAGAAATTTGATCAAATACAACAAGCAGATAATGAGTTGAATGCTCTGTTTGAGGCACAATCCATAGCCAAGAAGGAGCTGCATGACTTTCAACCTGTCATTCAGATGATCCCACTTAGCCTATATGTATGAAATGCATACGATTGTAAAGGGTTATATGGGTTAGCTGATTTAGATGAGATAGAGGCGCAAACAAATTAGAGGTTTTGTGAATGTAATTTGTACACAGTTTTGGGGAAAAGGGGTAGATAGAGATTTGCGACATGAGTCTGGAGCCATAAGTTTGTAACAAAGTACTAACTTCTATCTCTGATATTGTATTCGATAAGTTCTGATGATAATAGATAAAGAAGGACCCAAAATTTTGAAATATAATGTGTCATTCTGTGTTTATTCTTATGCGTTGTATATTTACAGTACTTATTTATGCTTTATAAGCTCAATATGATGTCTCTGTATATAGATGCTTTCACAACTTAAATATCTTTAGTTTCTGTATGCATGAGTTCAGATCTGTTCGTTAGTTAGTCTATCTTGTGCAAGATCATGGTGAATCTTGAAGGTTCTGGGAACCCACCTAAGTATTCTCCTTGGCCTTCCCTATCCTTCTGTCTTGGTTGTGCTTCAGGTGAGACTTCTTCTCTTTGGAGGAGATGAGAATGCCAACGCTCTAGACTACATGGTACCTTTTGTTGATAACCTGAGAAGGACCCTGGTCTGATCAATTTTGCGCCAACACAACATATAAATTTACAAATACAAGATGATTCCAAATGAAAAGGTCTCCTTGGTATATATAGGAGACTAAGAAGTACAATTACAACTAATGGACCCAAGCCAACATAAATAAAATAACAATACTAATGTAATATGCCCCAATTAAGGGGCAATGTGCCACTATTTAGGGCTTAACATGCCCCTCCCTTTCAAATAAGTGTTGTCTGCAACACTTGAGTAATTATGGATGCTTTTATATAAAAGACTCATCTTCCCAAGTGGAATCTTCAGCAGGTAGTTTCCTCCGCTTAATGAGATATTCTGAAATGGATCTATTCCTTAGTTGGCAAATTCTTGTGTCAATGATAGCTGCAGGCTCTGATATGATTTTTCCTTCCTCGTCAAGTTCTGGAAATACAGTTTGAACTGGGATCTTGTCACCTATAACCTTCTTTAAGCATGAAACATGGAAAACTGGGTGTACTCGCGAAGATGCATGCAACTCCAATTTATATGCCATAGTACCAATCTTTTGCAACACCTTATAAAGGCCATAGTAATTTTGTGATAATTTATTATCCTTCTTAGTTTGCTTGAGGGACATCTGTTTCTATGGTTATAGTCTTAAAAATACCCAATCCCCTACTTCAAAAATTCTTTCACTACGATGCTTATCTGCTTGTTGTTTCATGAGATTCTGTGCCATGGTCTAGTTGTCCTTTAAGAGTTGGAGAACTTGTTGTTGATGCTCGATGTGACCTTCCACTGCTTGAACCTTAGTTTTTTTCTTTTAGAGAAGAAGTGATGGAAGGTGGGTGATATCCATAAAGTGCCATAAATGGTGTCATTTTTGTTGCAGTATGAAAGGAAGTGTTATACCACCATTTTTCCAAGGGTTACCACTTGAACCATTGTGTTTGTTTATTAGAGACAAAGAAACGAAGGTAGCCTTCCAAACATTTGTTCACTATCTCAGTTTGTCCATCAGATTGAGGATGATAAGATGAGCTATGATCCAATTGAGTACCCAAACAAGAAAATAATTCTGTCCAAAAATTTCCAGTGAAGATGGGATCTCTATAACATATAATAATCTTTGGGCTTCCATGTGGCTTTTGAATTGTTTCCATGAATGTGGTGGTCATTTTATTAGCTTTGAAAATATGAGAGAGTGCACAAAAGTGTGTGTACTTGGTCAGTCTATCAACAATCACCATGATGCTACTCTTTCCTTTAGAGTTCGGTAACCCTATGATGCAATCCATGGAAACCTCCTGCCAACATTGACTTGGTATGGCTAATGGTTATAAAATACATCGAGTCTTAATTGTTTCCACCTTATTTTGTTGGAAAACCAAAAATTCTACCATAAACATTTGAACATAAGTTTTAAGGCCATCCCAAAAAAAATCCTTCTTGACCGTATTGTAGGTTTTAAAAAATCTTGAGTGCCCTCCTACCGAAGAGGTGTGCAATTCCAAGAGTACCTTTTTTTTGAGTTGGGAGTTCTTACAAAAATATAAGCAATCTTTGTACCATAGTGAATCATTTTTCCATGTAAATGTATCAGATGCACTGGAATCCTGTTGCAACCTTTGAATGGGAGTCCACACATTTTCATCATTCTTCCATTCACCCCTCTTTTATTATCAAATCGGGTTGGATGATCGATATAGCACAAATAAAAGCCTCAACATCTTCATCCTTTCTTGAGAGTGCATCTACCACAAAATTTTGCTTCCCTTTTTTGTAGATAATTTCAAAATCATAACCCAACATCTTGGTCACCCATTTTTGTTGTTCTTCTGAAGATAGTTTTTGTTCCAAGAAGTACTTAAGAATATCATGATATGTTTTGACCTTGAAGAGCCTACCTATTAGGTAAGGGCGCCATTTCTTCAATGCATGTAGTATTGCCATCATTTCCTTCTCATAAATGGGTCTGTGTAAGTCCTTTCCCTTGAGTGGCCGACTTTCAAAAGAAAGAAGCCTTCCTTCTTGCATTAGAACAACACCAATGTTATTTCCCTAGGCATCACATTCCACAATAAAGGTTTTTGTGAAGTCTGGTGTGGTCAAGATAGGAGCTTTGCACATTGCCTCTTTAAGTTGTCCAAAATCTTGAGTTGCCTCTAGATTCCATGAAAATGCATCCTTCTTAGTTAATTTCGTTAAAGGTACCGCTATTCTTCCATAGTTCCGAACAAACTTGCAGTAGTAACCTGTCAAACCCAAAAATCCTCTAAAGTTCTTAATGTTTTGGGAATCGGCCAGTCCATCATGGCCTTAATCTTGTTAGGGTCTACCTTGACACCTTCATGAGATACAATATGACCCAAATACTCTACCTCCTTCACCCCAAAGAAATTTAAATGTGTTGAACCTTCACTTAATAGATCTAGCTAAACAATAATACACACATTTGCAGAGAAAATTGGAAAAGGAAGAAGAAGGAGAGAAAGAATGGAAGAATTCTCGTTAACCATTTTCCACACTCAAAGAGTGAATAATTTACAATATATAAAGGATACATGAGTAACTAATGAGCCATAGTGGTGGTTTATATTGATCTGGACACACACCAACAATTACAAGAGTAAACTACCACCTAGTCTAGTCTCTCAGGCAGTTACGGGAGTGAACTGCCACCTAGCTGAGTTAACTAGTCAACTAGTCTTCAGTTAACTGACTGAACAAAGAGTAGTGAGTTGGTGATGATCCCAATGTTGCATGGTGACAAAACCAATGCAACATCTAAACTCAACTCAACTAGTTAAACTGAAGTGTCAACTGAAAGAGAATATTCTCCAAGTGGAATATTCTCCCCTAAAATATAGGAGATTGGATAATGACTAATTATGACTAATAAACAAGGACTAACCTTAGGAAAAATAAATCCTAGGTGTGTGTGAAGTAACTCAAACACCCCCCCTGAACATCACTATGGTGAAAATAAAGAATGGGTCCCGGCTACGAGGCCATGTTAGGTACCCAAATACAAAAGATACACTAAACTAAACGAGGAAAGAGGGAAAACCTCATGGGAACAAACCCCCCCCTCAAATTACAATGCATAAAATAAAAAATGAGAAGGAACAAAAGACAGTTGATAAGCAACCATGTCCTTCACTCCAAGAAGACCTCGCAACTGTGCAAGTTTGTGCTCTTTGAAGATTTTGTTGAAGATGTAGATGTTTGCACGGATTTGATGAAGTATATGCATCATTGGTATTTCTACACATATCCACTTTATCTTCTTGTAATGAATAATATCCAAATAAAGTTTGGATGAAACTTTGAAAACCATACGACCATTTCCAGAAAAACGCTGAAATTTTGTTGATTTTGAAACGATCATAACTTCAATTCATGGACTCCATTTTGGACGATTGTTTTTTAAAATTGGATATTTTCTCGAGGGGAATTCAAATATCCAATTTGTTTCTACAATTTTTTCTCAGAAAATATCAGAATGGCGTCCGATGTGCGCGGCTCTCTTTTTGTTTGCTGATATGCATGAATGGTGCATGAAACAATGTCTACATGTGACTCTTGAGATGCATGCCATATATCTTCCACATGAATTTCAGAAAATAAATTTGAAATGGAGTAGACATCATCTTCAATTATTGGAATACAAATTTATGCAAATACTTGTGTATGACACTCTTCATAATAAGAGGCTTGATCTTCTGATGATTTCTCTTCTGGCTCTATCTTTTCAATCCCCTGCATGCAATCTTTACAATCTTATTTATTTCCAAATACAATCTCCAATATGGTCCATAATTCATTTGGAGTGAATTCTTGTGTGACATCACATACTTGGTGGAGAATTTATGGAGAAATAAATGAGAGGATCCATCCTATGGCCATATCTTGTCTATTGAGAAAGTCATTTTTCTCATCGACAAAATCAGAATCTACTTCCATTTCCATAGTTATTTGGTATAAGCCTTTGCATATTAGCAGAAGAAATGTTTTTGGCTTCCATTCCAAATAGTTATGAGGTGTGAGAAGTATTGTTGGTGAGTAAAACATAGATTCCATCTTTATGTGTTCTTCAATCTTCGGTACCTGCAAAACAATTTGATGTAGCTTTTGCTTAGCAGTCCGTCGGCTCCGATACCATGTAAATGTGTTGAACCTGCACATAATAGATCTCGATAAACAATAATACACACATTTGCAGAGAGAATTGGAAAAGGAATAAGAAGGAGAGAAAGAATGGAATAATTCTCATTAACCGTTTTCCACACTCAAAGAGTGAATAATTTACAATAGATATAGGATACATGAGTAACTAATGAGCCATAGTGGTGGTCTAGATTGATCTGGACACACACCAACATTTACAAGAGTAAACTACAACCTAGTCTAGTCTCTCAGGCAGTTATGGGAGTGAACTGCCACCTAACTGAGTTAACTAGTCGACTAGTCTTTAGTTAACTGTCTGAACACAGATTAATGAGTTGGTGATGATCCCAATGTTGCATGGTGACAAAGCCAATGCAGCATCTAAACTCAACTCGACTAGTCAAACTGAAGTGTCAACTGAAAGAGAATATTCTCCCCTAAAATATAGGAGAGTGGATAATGACTAATTATGACTAATAAACAAGGAATAACCTTAGGAAAAATAAATCCTAGGTGTGTGTGAAGTAACTCCAACAAGAAACATTTGGATGGTTTGGCATATAGTTGTTTCTCCTTTAGTAGTTGTATCAACTTGTCAACACGTCGAACATGATCCTCCCAAGACTTACTATAGATTAGTATATCATCAAAAACTACTAACACAAATTTTCGAAGGAAGGGCTTGAAAATGGAATTCATCAACCCTTGGAATGTGGAAGGTGCATTTGTAAGGCCAAAAGGCATGACCAAAATTTCATAATGGCCTTCATGAGTTTGGAATGCTGTTTTTGGGATATATTCTTCCTTCATTCTAATCTGATGATACCTTGAACTAAGATCCAACTTTGTGAAGTAGATTGCTCCATGTAGTTCATCTAACAATTCATCAATGATGATACTGAGAAACTTATCTTTAATAGTGATCTTGTTGAGGTCTCTATAATCTGGACACATACGCCATGAGCCCTCTTTCCTGAGTACCATTACCACCAGTGCAGAGTAAGAACTTTGGCTAGGTCTAATAATGCCAACCTCTAACATTTCTTCAACGATACGCTCAATTTCACTCTTCTGGGCATAAGGGTATATGCAAATCCTGATGTTAGGAGGAACACTCCCAGAAATTAGGTGAATAACATGATCATGATTTTGAGTGGCTGGAAGTGTAAGGTAGCTAGAGAGGTAGTGGGGGGGGGTCCAGAGGGACCATAGTGATAATAGTGAAGGCCATTCAATGTAAGGTGGACTAGGTCCACTATATTATTAAATAAGACCCACTATGGTAGTTAGATATAATAAATGGGTAGTTAGATATAATAAATGTAAGAGGACTTCCTAGAAGGTTCTACTTCTAGAAGATTCCTCCTCTAGAATTTTCTTAGGTGATGGTAGCACTATATAAAGAGGTCCAAGCAATGCAATGGGATATGAAGAGAAATGTTGTGTTTGGAGCTAAAGCTCATTAGGAGGAAGCCCCCTCGAAGAGGCAAGTGAACATGAGAGGATCCCTTCCATAATAGGATCCATTGTATGGTGTTGACCTACCTTAAGGGTTTGATAGTAATCAAGGAGATTTTGTGTATTGTTCTTGTATAAATGTTGTGGTGCTTTTGTATTCAGTCTTTGGTTCTTAATAGGAAGACCTATGGGAACATCTTCAAATAATTTGGAATGCTTATAAATGATCCCTTGGAGATGTACAGGAATAGATGGATTAGATGTTTGAAAATCTAGTGAGCATAGTTGTACAATCTCACCCTGATGCCCCTTTTTCAATAATTTTGTCATGCCATTAGAGCTTATCACCTTACTTTGTTTCCCTGTCATACCCCTAAACTCAATTTCCTTTCCTTCCAATGAAAATTTCATGAAAAGTTCTTGAAAATTAAAAGCCATTGTTCCCAATGATTGTAACCATTGGACTCCCATGGGTATAACAATAATTGGACTATTCATTACATATTCCCCCATAGTAAGATTGATCTTATGGAATTTTACTGAGCAATTGATAGTTCCTCCATTTGTAATCATTACTTGAAACTTTGGTGCTGGATATATAAAGCAATTGAGAGCTTTGGCTAATTTATAGTGAATGAAATTATGAGTACTCACAGAATCAATTAGGGCTATTACCTTTTTCTTTTTGATATATCCTTCAATCTTGAAGGTTTTAGGAGTGCTAATTATATCCAATGCATTACATGATATCATGGGAGTCAACTCTTCAGAAGAAATATCTTCTATGTTTTCATCTTGAGATGGTTCTTGTTCTTCTTCCTCTTCACAAACTATGTAGAATAATTTCTTGTCACCACACTTATGTTCCTTACTGCACTTGCTGTCACAATTAAATAATAAACCTTTTGCTTTTCTTTCCTCCAATTGTTGAGGTGTCAACCTTGTAGGTTGAGGTGTTTTAGACGAAGGAACATTATTCTCTCGATAAATATTAGGAGTGGTCCTTCTAGTAGCCATAGCCATATTTTTACTTTCAACATTTCTCGATACCCTGAACACATTCTTCAATGATTTGGGTTCCCAAAGGAGAAACTCATGTTGAATGTTATCCTTTAAAGTTCCTATGAATACATCAATTAGGTGCTCATTTGGAATATCTGTTACCTTTATATTCAATCTTTGGAAGTTCTCAATGTACTCCACAACTGAACCCTTTTTCTTGAGACTTATCAATTGGATAAAGAAGGTATTGCTCCTTGTATCCTCATAGTGTGCTATCATTTCTTCTGTGAAAATTGTCCAAGTGACAAGTGATTTGCGAGAACAAAGCCATCGATACCACAAAAAATGATTGGGTTCTAAATATAGAGAAGCAATTCATACCTTTTGTGTGTGTGGCACATCATGTACATCAAAGAACTGCTCCATATGAAGTATCCATGTGATTGAATCCTTTCCATTAAACTTCCTCATATCAATCTTAGGAAAGTGGTTGGCCTTCAACCCAAAATTGGAATTTCTCCAGTCTTGATTCATCTTCCTTTTGTCCTCATAATGAATTTCATGGGATACATTTTCACTTTCAGGTGGCCTCTCTATTAGGAAATTTTTAAATCCTTCCATGATATCATTTTTTAAACCATCAATCTTAGTATCCATTATTGCCTCCAACTTAACTTCAGTTGAATCCATCATCCCTTCTAGTTCATCTTTTATTACTGTTTCTTTTGTAAATCATTTATGTCCCTGTGCATTTCTTCACCTTAATCAAGAGTCCAAGTAGGACTATCTGAAGGCTTATTTTGTGTATAAGTTCCCTTTTTTGGTGGCATGCTGTCCAAGTATCACTTTTAAACCTTGATTTCGAGGTGGTTCTTCTAGACGATATTTCTTCTGCCGTATCTCCAAAATTTTAGCCCTTCTAGGTTTGAATTATTTTATTTTATTTCTGTAGTATTTTGATACGTCTTCTCTGCAATGCCATAGGTCTGATGAAAATTTGATGTGCCAAGTGGAAGTTATGGTAACTTCCCCACACCTTGTTGATTTTTGGCCCTTACAGAAAACCGTACTTGTAAAGCGTTCCAAGAGCACAATATATGATATTTGATCCTAAAACGTGCACCATAAATACTACAGACTGTCCACTATCCAATTCAATTGGTCTAACTTAATTTGGATACTCATGGAAAACAATATCACTATTTTACTCGAAACACTTGTTTGAGACTAGTTAATATGACTAGTCAGCTACCCTATCTTACACAGGGTGTATCTACGAAATTAGGATGACCTAGAAGCTTAAATTTTTATCACAACTTGATAATTTCTGTGAATATATTCCAAGTTTCAGGGTTTGGAATGTCACAAAAAAACCTTTATAGCAAAAATTCTGCAATGACTAAATTTTGGATGATTCTAGAACACTATTTTACACAAGCTATGTCTCCGAAATTATAAGGCCTCATGCTCTGAAATTTGAACCCCAAGCACCTTGATCCATCTTCTAAATATCCTCCAAGGATTTCCTTCTGAAACATCATAGAAAAAAAGTTATAGCGAAAATTCCAAGGTGCCTTAGATGCAACAGAGAAACCCCAAGACCTTGAGCTCTGCAACCAAATGTTAAGAACCAAATATTAAAATAGCATTAAAAATATCAGAATAAGTACTCAATGCCTTGACAAAGAGATAATTTCAAATAATAAGCCTCTTCGATGGGGCAACCTCCTTATACACCACATAAATTTACAAATACAAGATGATTCCAAATGAAAAGGTCTCATTGGTATATATAGGAGACTATGAGGTACAATTACAACTAATGGACCCAAGCTGACATAAATAAAATAACAATACTAATGTAATATGCCCCAATTAAGGGGTAACGTGCCACTATTTAAGGCTTAACAAACTAGTCCCATTTTTTTTTCTTATCATTCAAGAAGGGATGATTTTAAGGATGGAAATTTATTTTAAAATGTAGAAACCTTGGCGAATCTTACTAATCCTTCATATTCCAACTATAAAATGTTTGGCGATATTTTTGTAAAAATATTCAAATTTATAATGATTTTATATAGTTTGTATAATTTTTTGGCGATTTTTAAGGTAAAATAATTTTATCCTATAGAATTTAGGCGAATCATTTTTTGGGAAAAACCATGGAAAATGAGCCCATGAGCGAAATTTAGCCCCTAAAATCATCCTCGCATTCAAGAGTATCAACAAAATAGCTTAGTAGTTGTAAGGATCCATTTTGGAACATGTAGGACCACTACAAATCTCTCTAATTATGGACTTGAATAAGACTATTCATTTTAGCCAAATCCTTTTTTGCAATAAGTTCTTACAACCACCTTACAATTGGTCTATCTGGAGCAAAAATAATATGACTATGAACAATATTTTTCTAGTTATTTTAACTACCATTATCATAATCTCACAAATCCTTTTAGATAAATAAATATATAAAATATTAAGTATTCTTTCCTTAATGGTTTTTACTTGGAATTGTAGAATATTAAAGATAAAAACTCTAAATCCTTCATGTCTAAATAAACTTAAAACACAAATCCCACCTTTTCTTACTCAATAATGCCAATATAACAAATGCATCACCTATTTATAAGCTTTCTGATAACCTTCAAACCTCCATCACTTACTAAAGTTAAACAATAACACACCTTCACCCTACTCCTACTACTACACATCCTCCACTCTCTCTTTCCATTCAAACACTTAACTTACAAAATGCAACAATTGAAAATAATTTATATATTCTTTTACTGATCCAGGGGGTCATTCGTCATCAAAATAACATCGATCCAAAATCAAGAGAAAATGGTACAATGGCAGTGAAAATGGCAATGCAATGCTCAGATTTGGTAAACATCAAGACTTTACCACATTTAAAAGAGGGTTAATGCATTTTTAAAAGGTGAATGGTTATTAGCTATGAGTCACATAAACTAAACTTAACATATGTTTTTAAACCCATTTCAACGAATATACTAAATATGTGACATTTTGCGATGTTTAATTATGTCACATGGATTGGTTGGTTGCAACATAATGTGATGGGTATAACATTTGGTTCAGCTGTACCGTTGACATGTGGTGGCACCGAGTTTATGGGTTAACATATGTTAAATGTGGCATATTGCATGGCACGGCCATAGTTCACAACAAAATGAACGACTATGTGCACAGTCAAGCGGGAATGTCTAGCGGTTTAATGTTGGGTGCGCAGTCAGTTGGTGGTTATTGCAACGGTGCGACATTTGTGGAGTTTAGTGATAACATTTAGTGGATTGATATAACACTTGGAAAAACTCTTTCATATGGAACAGTTGACGGATAACCTTGGGATATAGCATATGTTCCATTATTAACATATGGCTCAGTCTTGGCGGATATAACAGTTTGGAGTTGAGCGCGGATTTTGTTAACAGGTTTGGCGCGATATGTGAAAATTTTTATAGCCATAACAATACCATGCACGAACACTCAATGAAACACATAGCTCATCTATGAATAGATCTGTTTTGTTATCAAATCGAGAAACGATAGATGGAAACGCGCCAAGGTCAGGGGTCAAACTCTTGATCTCAGACTATTTAACTCAGCGTTTTGGCCATGATGAGGAGAGAGTTCTTCATTCAGAGATTTCTAGATGCTGGCAATTTTATAGTCGACTATTCTCACTGCGTATTTGGCTTTCCACGCCATTTTGGAGGCCAATTTGTATGTTTCAAGGGAGGAGAGTATTGCTGTAATTTTTAGCCAGATATTGTTTCTGTTGAAGTCGACCATTCTCTGTTACACTTGGTTTTCTTTGCCAGTTTGTAACTTTTAAGAGAGAAGGTCTTGAAGACTGTTATACAACAATCTGTTCTACAACAGTGAAGTTGTTCTACAAAGACAGAGGACAGAGAGAGGGTTTTTCTGTGTATTGCAAGATTGATGTTTGTATGTAAAGTTGACTGCACTCTGTTATGATTTAGCTTTCTTTGCCTTTTGAAGGCTGAATTATAATTTCTAGAAGAGAGGAGTCTTGAGGGCTTTGTACAACATTCTGTTTTGTTGCTGAAGTTGATGTTTAGAGATTCCAGAAACATTTTGTACCATTTTAAAGCCATTACTTGGATCGGTACCCATTGGAGAGGGACCCAGAGACGTAGCCCAGTGAAGGGGGTGAACTCCGTTAACAACTTCTGTTTTTGTGACTCTCTTGCTATTCTCATTTTCTGTTTCTCATTCCTGTTTCAGTTTGCTGTTCATTTCTATTTTTTAAGCATTCAATTGATGATTAATGCTATTCCAGGAATTAAGTAAACTGATGAATGCATTCTTTTAAACTTTTAATGCACACAAGTTGAGATCCCACGGATCATATTATGGTATCAGAGAAGGTTAACTGCTTGTGCAAAGTTTGTGAATGCTTACCAGGTCCAAGTCAAAACTTGGTGAAGGAGAACTGGTAGAAGGTGAACCTGAGATTGGCTTGAGGAGGACATTTTCAAGAACAACCATTTTCAAGAACAACCATGAGAGTGGAACTGATGCCAACAGTAGATCTTATTGGCAGGTGACCATCGATGGTCGGTGTAGATTGTGGAACCACAACTTGTGTGTGGTTTAGCCCATCACCCAAACTCCACAATTGAAGTTGTGTGATTGTTGGTGGATCAACCATAGTCGCCGATCTTTGAATCGATGAGATCTGACAGTCTAGACTAATTGCGGGATTGGAATTAATGCATTTTTTAATTCTCCCTTCACGCTCGACAATCAATCCCTGCCCTTGATCTGGCGCTTGCGTATCCAACGGTCCTGTTTTGTCCCGTGGGGATTTCGATCCTGATCACATTTATGCAATGCGCTTTCCCTTCTGAGCTTCATGTGTGTCATCGACTATTGGCATCAATGAAAATATGTCCAACAATCTCCCCTTTTGTCATTGAGGGCAACATTCTAAATTCATACAAACTCCCCCTAAAATGATTCGTTTCTCTATGAAGTTACTCTCCCCCTTTGACATCAATGGAAAATGGTTGCTCCCCCTGACCATTCAATTTTTAATGAGGTTTTTGAATTACTCCTAATTTCTGTCGGAGATTTTCAAAAGTACTCATGGGCAAAGGTTTTGTGAAAATGTTTGCAATCTACTCTTTGGAGTCTAGATATACTATTTTAACTAATTTTTTGGTGACCTGATCTCTTAGGAAATGGTATTTAATTGGGATATGTTTGGTTTTCGAATGCAAGACTGGATTTTTAGAGATACTTATGGCACTAGCGTTGTCATAGTTAATAGTGATAGGATCATTATATTTTATTTGTAGGTCTTCTAGAGTTTGCTTCATCCAAAGAACTTGTGTGCAACAAGATGCAACAACAATGTATTCTGCCTCTACCATAGAGACTGATGTGGATGTTTCTTTCTTTCTTGACCATGCTACCATAATTTTTCCTAAGAAAAATGCTCCTCCACTGGTGCGTTTCCTATCATCTATGTTGCCTGCCCAATCTGCATCAGTATATGCGGTTAGATTGAAGTCTTTATCTTTTGGATACCATAATCCTAGTTCTAGGGTGCCTTGAAGGTATCTACATATTATTTTTACTTCTTTTAAGTGGGTTTATTTATGTGTAGATTGAAATCATTGTTTTTGTAGATATTGATAAAGCCTAGAAAACCATGCTCTGGGGGCTTGTTTAAGACCATACATAGCCTTTTTCAGTTTTCACACATAGTCCTGGTTTTATGATAACATGAAACCTTTTGGTTTCTCATCATAGACTTCTTTTTCCAGTGTTCCATTAAGGAATGTTGATTTGGCATCCATCTGATAGACTTTGAAATTTCTGAAGCATGCAAATGCAAGGAACATTCTGATTGCCTCAAGTCTTGCTACTGGAGCGAAAGTTTCTTCAAAATCAATACCTTCTACTTGGGAGTAGACTTTGCAGACTATTCTGGCTTTGTTCTTCATAATTTCCCCATTTTCATTTAATTTGTTCTTGAAGATCCACTTAGTTCCTATCACATTCTTGTTCTTGGGTC
>ML812941.1:134193-147265 GCA_009831015.1 Picea engelmannii | reverse complement strand
TATATATATATATATATATATATATATATATATATATATATATATATATATTACGATTCAATGTCCCGAACTATAAATAAATAAGTTTATGATAACTCTTTTTATATATTTATTTTTATTTTTATTGAAATTCTTTCATTTATATGTGGTTGCTTTTGTTTTCTCGCGTTAAACATTAGATATACATAAGAGGGTTTTGGGAAATAAATTTTACTTGGAGTTTTGGGAAATAAATTTTAAGTACACAATTTAAGAGGCCTGATTATATTTAAGAATTTTTGTTTGGAGTTTTGCTAATCAAATGAGGAAGTTTGTTTGATTTTAATTTTTTTTTAGAAAACATGATAGTATGAACATTATGTTCATCTCATATTAGTTTGAAAAGTCATATTAGTTTGAATATTCTTATGAAATTAATATAGTTCATTTGGAGTTTTTCCAACTAAATGAGGAAGTTTGTTTGATTTTCATTTTTATTGGAAAACATGATAGTATGAACAATATATTCATCTCATATTAATTTGAAATATCATATTAGTTTGAATATTCTTATGAAACCAATATAGTTTGTTTGGAGTTTTGCCAACCGAATGAGGAAGTTTGTTTGATTTTAATTTTTCTTGAAAAACATGATGGTATGCACATTATAAACATAATGATATGCACATTATGTTCATCTCATATTAGTTTGAAATGTCATATTAGTTTGAATATTCTTATAAAACCAATATAGTTTAAGTGAAATCTAAGGATAAATCAAGGGTTGCATCCCTTAAAAGAAAATGTAATTTTTATTATTTTAATGATGAACTTAGTTTTAGGTTAAACCATTTACTAATTCTATTATGAGAGATATTCTAAAAAAATTACAAATAATTTAATTTCTAATTTCTAATCTAAAATATTTAACAAAATTATAAAATTAATTTGTATAAAATTTTGAGGTTCAATTATTAATTATTGTTGAGT
The DNA here is from genome assembly GCA_009831015.1 of Picea engelmannii. Lineage (NCBI taxonomy): Eukaryota > Viridiplantae > Streptophyta > Pinopsida > Pinales > Pinaceae > Picea > Picea engelmannii. The sequence goes on along the minus strand of ML812941.1, from coordinate 146,296 downwards.
AGAGTATAAATAATTCTTAAAAAAATGAATTCTAAATTTTTATATTAATTATTAATCATTAGAAATTTGGTAGAGTTCAAGTTTTTCATGGCAAGATATTATTCTCAAATTGAATCATTAGGTCACAAACTTTGAAGGTATGATAATTATTGTTCATTGAAGGAAAAATAGAATTTCCAAGCATCTAGCATAAGATTAAAATGAGAGTTTGCTTTTATTGTTTGCAAACTTCTTAGCACTCTTAGATGTTATGATTTGAAATTGGACTCTTAGTTGGATTTGAAGAGGCGGGATTGGAATAGATGGTGTTGATTTGGTTTTGATAGGTTATTGAGATAGTAAATGCTTGAAAGTTATGATCTCAAATAGATTGAACTTTTGATTAGATTTTAAAAGATGGGATTGGAATGGATAATATTAAATTTGGTTTTGATTTGCTATTTAATTTGTTTGTTATATATATATATATATTTGTTAGATTAAATTTTAGTTTTGAGTTATTTTTTATTTTTTATTATATGGTGTGTTTAACACGTTTGAGGTTCAATCAACAAGTTTAAAGAAGAAGATTACAAACATGTCACCAATAAACATTGAATTTGGATGGGGAAAATAACAATTTTCCTCTTAACCACCCAACCTAACCCCATAACCACCCAACCTAATCCCAATTGACATATAAAAAGCTTTACTTACTAAACACAACTCTATACCGTTATCTAGGATGAAAAGTAAGGGGATGGATATGATTCGATAGAGAATACAATAGGTAAAATGAGTGAAAGACTTTCTCTTTGGCAAAGATGTCTCTTAGATACTTTACTTCGTCAAAAAATAACTTGTAAATGTAAGACGGATCTCCCAAGGGAACTTATGTAATGGTATTGATCCTACGGGAACCCTTCACATTAGTGTCGGAACCTAAACCAGCGATATAAGCGTTTGGGTGTTAAGTGCGGGAATCAAAGAGAGATAACCGAGTGATTGTTTGAACCGATTATAGCATGCTTTAATGAAATGGTAGGTACAATATTGTCATTTGAACTAAAATAGTTGTAGAACACAATGGTAGTTTATAGTGCATTTTTTAATTATGAACATATTTACCCTTAGTCTAATTTAGCAGGGTATCTTGAATTTAGATGTTTGATGATGAATTTAGATAGATATGAGCTTTAGTTTTGAAAATTTAGGAGTTAAGTTTATTTTGCAAAAGTTAAGTATTGTATGTAAGGGTGTTTAACGAGGAGTTGGCAATTTGTGTATGTAGTTGGTGTGAAAAGTTGAGGATTTTGCACCAAGTGTTGAGTTCAACTCATTGAAAGGAAGCCATCTAATAGGTCAATTGGTGAGATGGTTGGGCAATAATGGTGTTTGCATGCTTGCACCATGTGAGACAACTTTAGCTCAACAAATGGAAGCAATGGTGATATCAACACCCATGATTATTGAGATGAACTTAGAATTAGTGTGCTCCAGATGAGTTTGGACTGAGTGAGACTCATTGGATGAGTTGGGCCGAGTCTAAAGGATTTGGACAACGTGTTGGTATTTCAACATGACAAAAGTTTGTGTTTTTGCTGGGCCAGGGTTGAGACATTTCAACAACAAAAACACTATTAGTGCAGAGATGTTGAGATTGTTGGAAGTGGTCGAGTGTTGCACACCTATGTCATGATGAATCATCTCAAATCCTTTCAATGAAACTAAAGCTACATGTGAAATAATAAACAATAGCAACAACATATGAGTGTGTAGCCATCGATAGTTTAGGGGTAACAATTGTGGCAATGTGAGTTGAAGAAACAATGCTTTGGGTGAGTGGTGGTTCCTTGTGATTGTTTTGGTAGAGTGGCATGTTGGAGGTGAGTCAAACTTAGTGAGACAAACCAAAACATGGCAATGGATTAGTGAGATGAACCAAGATGGCTTGGAAAGACAAACCAAGGCTGAGGACCACTTGGGGCAAGCAACCACAATTTCTAGAATGATTGACTTGCTTTGCGTGCAACGATTTAGTGAGTTGGGACCACCCAAATTTGGTAGAGTGGTTCATTTCGGTGACTTGTACAAGTTTCTTCACTCATTTATTAGAGTTGGTCGGGTTGGATTTGACCAATATGTTTGGTAAGGTGGTCCTGCTATCCTCCATTTCTAGGGATAACTAAGGAGATGATGTCTCGAGGCCTACAGGTTGCATACATGGAGTACCGAGGGGTAGATTAGTAGGCATAGCCCTTCACTCACCACACATTACCATCCGATCGATGGCAGTAATATCCACCACACCCAACTTGGTTCATAGAGGACAACAGGTCTTACTCCATGAGGTAACAAGTCATATGTTGTGGTAAGTGTCATTATAATAAATGAAGCATTCAAACATGTTGCAAAGTGTCCTTTCTTGACTTTGAAAATGTTTGCTTGGAAAATATGCCTTTTGCCTCATTTCACCTTGGTGGTTGACATGTTGTCCTAGCAAGTGGGTCACCCTCGGAGATAGGGTTGCTACTGGGGGGTCTCCTTGAAGAGTCATCGTACCACTCCCGTCCATACTTGTCATTTTCCACACTCATTTCCCTTCGTTTCCTCATCTTTTAGGTTTTCGGGCATTACTGACCCAAGAAGGGCTTGTAACTCATTTCATGGGAAGAGGGGACGACGACCTAGAGGAAGATCACAACTACTATAGGAGAATACAAAACTATTTTTGAAAAGAAAGTGAACACAAAAAATAAGGACCATCAAAATCCATTCCAACTTGAGCTCTACTTTCTCAGTGCTCGCCCCGATTCTAAATTAATGCTAAAGCTTGGAAACCGTAAAAGGGGGACCCTCAAATTTGAAAATTATAAATGAAAGCAAGAATTGGAAAGATGGCAAAAAGGGGTTTGGAAAAAGGTGGCACGCAAATGGTTGGTAACTCAAGAGAAAACACACCCTCAACAAAGACACCCATAAATGAGACAATATGGGCCCTTGTATGTCAATAAACCCCATGCCCAAAAGTTACACCCCCATCCATTTCACACTCTCTTACATGACTTAGAAAAGGTCTTCTTGGAAAACACTCCTTGACTTGGGGAATGATCTACCCAATAGGTCACCATGACAACCCTCCCATATTTAATTTTGGCAAGTTGTATAAGGTTTTTGAGCATTTGTTTATTTTGAAAATGGGGGATTTGATGCACAGGTTTGGGTGGTTCTTTTATTAGATATGGATTGGTTGGCATGATACTTGTGACTTGTGGACCCTTGGAGGGTGAATTTGTTTGTCTTTGTAGGGCCTTTCTAGATGGAAGTCTTATCATGGAGGCACAAGGTTGCTTGGACCTTTATTGGGGCATGAATCCCATAGTTTGGATGATGCACCCCCTCTCCTTGGACACATGGGAAGAGGAAAATTTCCTTTGTAGGCACTTGGACACTATGAGAAGATCATGTTCCAGCTCCTAGCACCCAACGTTGGGCTTGGAAGGCCTAAAACATCACACTTTATGCTCTAGACATCACATGGGCTTAGGGTTTGATGGGGCTCTCATGTTTGATGGTGGTGTGACACGATGTGATGGAGAGAGAGACACTCGCCTTGCACTAGACCACTTGATGACGGGATATGAGGCCTTTGGAGGCCAAACAACTTCACTTGGGAGGCAAAACATTTCTCCTAGAGGACTTACATCACCCTTTAGGGCATGACGTCACCCCTAAAAGGGAATTTTCTTTATGTAGTTTTGAATTTTAAGTTGTAAATGGAAAATAGAGGAGGTCAACCTCCCTAATTTGTGGTTGACTTTAGATAACTGGACAATTTGGTTTTACAAGGCCTTCTATTTAAAGGTCTTAACATCTCACTTGAGAATTACATATTACATGGCTGGAATTTTCACCCTACTTTGGCATTTTTCTCTATCTCTCTCTTGAATGTCTTTTAGATGCTAGTACTTGTCTATTGGTGAAGAAAAACTAAGGCACTATCTCTTGGAAGGCTTGTTCTTTGTATTTTGGTGGAATATACTTGATAAAGAAGGGTTTCTTCATGTTATTCTTGGAATTGGTAAGGAATTTCTGCATTTAATATTTGGTTTCTTCTTGTTTCAAGCATTAATTTATCTAGACTCTTGGAGGAGTATAAGGGCATACACCCTCCATCAAGTCTACCTTTTTATCTTTGAATAAGCTATATTTTTGCAAAGGTTGCTAGGGGGAGTAAAAGGGCTTACACCCTCCTAGATTTACCTTTCTAGTCTTGTTTTCTCTAGGGAGTAAAAGGGCTTACACCCCTAGAGAAGTAACAAAACTATCTATTATACAAGAGACTCCATTAACCCAATTGATAAGACACTAATCTATTTGCATTGGATATATACAATCATTGCATTGGTATACATGAAATGTTGAGATATTGCAATTGTCTAAGTTGGAATTGATTCTATATGCTATAAGCTTTCTTGTGCCCTAGGGGTGTCTTGATTAGACTAGTAATTCTCTTTGATGTTACAAACTAATGCTACAACCATTAGAGATACAAAAAAACCCTTTTTCTTTCACTCTTTACTCTCTAATCTACCGCTGAAATTTACTTGTGAACCTAGATTATTGTTCTACTGATTATTGGCTATCATTTGGATGGTTTACTTGTTGATTTCCATGGATATATACTGATGCTATAGAAATTGTTTGCTACAGCCATTTGGATGTCATAAAAACTTGTTGATAACATCATATAACAACCCTTCAAACATCATCAAAGTCTTGCTTCATTAATTGGAAGTTTAACTAGTCATTGCTAGATTTGTTTCCATCATCTTATACTTGATTTTGGTGGTTAGATATGCAACTATTGATATTGTTTGTTGCTGATTTATACATTTACATACTGCTGCAATTTTAGGACAACAAGGTTTCTTGCTGGTTCCCCACTGTTTAAAGGCTTGGTTTATCATCTTTTGTCTTGTTCGGGTAGGGCTAACATTGTTTTGTAGGATTCAACACTTGGAAACCATTTTCCCTTTCAAAAGAACATATTGAAGCCTTCCTTCATCTCCAAACCTGACCTATAGGGGTGTGCATCATCATCATCTCACTTTCCATCTCAATCCCCCTAGGGTCATCGGGATTCCCCCCTTGTGGTGATTTCATCATCAATAAAGCGAGGGGAGTGTCTATCTATGGTGACAGTGAGTAGTTACTCCCGCAGTTATCTCTCCTTTGTGACTTGGTTTGGGATTTTCCCAAGATACAATCTGTGCGAAGACAGGTCCCAACCATGGAGATGGTTGCATATAATTAAAGGGGTAACTTGGATATTTGGGAGATCATTGAATAGTGAGAAGAACCAAGAGGGGGTCTGATATGAAATTACGACGTATATCACTACTTGGCAGGAAGCCAAGGGCATAAGTTCTTAAGGAGTTGGTGGTGTGGAATACTTGGATGAAGTGAAATAGTTTGGTTGGGCATACCTATATGTCACTGTTGGAACACAACAATTGTAGGTGTTTTGGGGTTTGTTCGTTTACTTAAATTCGTTTGAGCCATGACCGTTTTAGTGGCGTGTGACCTTAGCGGTTGTATTCTAACTTCTAAACTTAACTTATGATATTGGAGGTGAGTTTTCCTAGGTTGAAGGTCCCTATATAAACAATTGTTGTCTCTTGTGGTTGGTTCATGTTGTTCTTGTTGTTTATGGTTCATATCTAAAGTAGTTATTTTCATGTGGATGTTGTGAAATTAACTAAGATTTGGCTAAGTTAACAAACAATTGACGAAATTTCCAAATTGGTTAAATGTTGAACTCTTGAAGTGTTTTGGGTGGACTACATAAAGATTTAACAACATGCCAAATTGATTGCGTTGGAGCCATCCTTGATGAGCTAGGCATTGTTTGGTGACTTTGAAATGTTTATAGGCAAATGAAACTAACTTGGTCAATCATTTCCGCACAAAGTGCAACCATGCTCGAAAGACAAAATTGAAAAATATTAATTAATTGGCTAAGTTCATGACATTGTATGGTAGTTATGTAGCATACACCACATTTATGGGAATTGTATTGCAACTCAAAATTGAATATCTTTTGTATTAGTTGTGATGCTTGTGGGGGAATCTTGCAATAAGAAATGGTCGAGATAACCTTAGAGATAACCTTAACAAATATAAAACTATAATGTCCCATGGATTGAATATTTCTATGTTATAAACTACTCAACACATACTTGGGTCAATAGTCTTGCAGTACAAACTGAGCTTTAATTTCACACTTGGTGTTTGAAAACCTATGATTGTAAAACTCTACTTGAAGTTTCAAATCATAGTTAATCATAAGTAAAAATAAAAACGTGACAATAGAAAGCGACCAATAGTAGATTGGTAGCAATGATCAAGTTTGAAGGGTTGGTCTCAATTTTAGTTGGAAGGACATATAATCATCCAACCCTTCAAGGATGATAAGTTAAAAAAATAATTATACTTCAATTGACAAGTGTACATTAAGTAAACCTATCATAAAAAAATGCAAAAATAAAATATTATCCTTCCAATTCTTTACAATCTTAAAAATTTAAAGAATGGTTACATAAAAAGTTATAATTTTTTAATAAAACTTCATAAAAAATTAAATTTTTTCTTTCAAATTCGTAATATCCACAAAATTATTGTTATTTTACATAAATGAACAAATTTTAATAAAAAATAATAAGCAAAAACATTATTCTTCCATTCATTTGATATTCTTCAAAAGTATTATAGATTACATCATTGAAAACATAAACCTATTTGGCTAGTGGAAGAGGCTTTCTAGCTTTCATTTGTTTCCATACATCATAAATAATGCTCCAATCTACCTCGTTTAGAGCATGAGGTGCACTAATAGAGAGAAACATTAATGTATATCCAATGTCTCCAATGAAAATCTTGATCTATCATCATTGCAATATAAGCCTTATTGTTCATGTCAAACATGGAGCTAATATATTTCAAAAGTATTAAAATAATTTCTCAAAAATGACTCATAATGCAAATAGTATAATCAATTCATAGCTTGATGAATTATAACAGCATTTTGAAACCCACAACTCATATATAACCAAAAAGTAGGATATATGATATTCCTATGCAAATTAGAAGACAAATGCATATTCAAATTCTTATCAAGAGGCTGGATTATGGTATCCAAAATTTTATGCATATGCCAAAACAATCAAGTGTATTCCAAAATAAATGTAGGTCTAATAAGATAGGTAGGAGGTTTGAATATTGAGAAAGGTTGAAGGCCAACAAGCTCTATATACCATACACAAAAATAATGCAGACTGTGTTAAGTAACCAAACATGGATGGTTCAATGCATTCCATTCAAAATCAAATAAACATATGAGTGTCAGACTGTGTTAAGTGATAACCAAACATGAATGGGTCAATGCATTCCATTCAAAATAAAGAATTCATATCTAGTGATGTATGAGAGTTAAATAACACATGCCGGGATCCATTGCAAAGCTAGGAATGAGAAGAGGTTTCAATGCAGGCCGAGGTGAGGCATAAAATGGTGTACCACCATTTGTATTTACAAGGAATCACACACATTGTCAAGAGTATAGAACATGACTCCTAAAAAACAATGATAGCTTAAAGCATATGGGTTAGACGAATCAAAGGCATGCTAAGAAATGAAATAAAAAAACCCCAAAACAATAACTATAAAGTGAAGGATGCAAGTGTCACACATTACCTATAAGGTTGAAACCAATAAGCCAATAGGAGGTCAAAACATGTTTTGGATTGGAAGGAAAAGGAAAAATAATGATACCTAGGTTGTGTTATTGTAGATAAAGACCCATACCAAGACAAGCGTAAGGGTGTATTCCCAAATTCAATATGTGAGACTAGAATAATCAAAACGAAAACATTATAAGCCCAAATGAATTGCATGTAAAGCCATGGGCTTCCCAATAATACCTGTAAACAATTGCAAGCAAGATCCATGGATAATAATGGTTGCAAACACCTAGAATGTAACAAAGGTAACTCCCTCCCCAAAACAACGAAAATCACTGACCCAAATAGGTTTGAAATGAACATCCCTATCCATATTTTCCATAGGATAAATTAGGTAAGGCTCAAACTAAAACCACGAAGCCAAAAATGAAGGATTAAAACCTAAGATTTCCATGACTACAATGAAGACACCAATTTGTTGAAAGTAAAACACAACTTGGGTATCATTTCCATGGGACAAAGAGGTCAAGTTCAAAGGCTAGGGTGAAGAAAAACCCAATTCCTTTGAAATCGACACAAAATTTTGCGAGCTCATTAACTGACACTACTCAGAAAATCAACACAGGTTTAGTATTACCTTTGAATTTCGGAGAAGGAAACCTATGTGTGATCCTTCGAAACTCTCCACACCAACGAAAGCTTTACCACAACATTGTACCGATGATGCTGAGAACCAAACTAGAGGGTATATTTATATGAGATAAATTAGTTAATAATCAATGAGATTTAGGTATATATGGATTCACAACTAGCTAAGAACTGGAACTTCGAGGAGCAGATTTGCAAAATCAAATGAGAGAATGAGAGTGAACTAGGGTGAAACGATGAGCTTAAAAAAATTGAGCCCAATTGTAGGATCCATATGAATAATGGAGATTTTGTAATGATTCATGTGCCAAAAATTTCATTTAACACCAAATTAAAAGTGGTACGACGATACTAGATGACATGTGAAGAATAGGAATCCGTGGAGGTAAAACAATCCCGAGGTGGGGTGTAATTATAACATATCTTTCAACGTGAGGTTTGACTCCAGATCAAATTTGAAATCGTCCGGACTTTGGATCCTTAAATATAGACGTTAAATCCCAAATTTGGTAGATTTTCTAGCGGATCCTAAAATTAATTTTGACATGCTATTTAAAAGGTTGCCCTTCATCCTTAAATATAGATGTGAAATCCCAGATTTGGTAGATTTTCTAGCGGATCCTAAAATTAATTTTGACATGCTATTTAAAAGGTTGCCCTTCATCCTTAAATATAGATGTGAAATCCCAAATTTGGTAGATTTTCTGGTGGATCCTAAAATTAATTTTGACAAGCTATTTAAAAGGTTACCCTTCTTTTGAAAGATTCTAACTAATTATACACTTCCCAATGGACATGTAAAATTTAATTCTTAAATTTTTTTTAAAAGAAAAATTTAGACAAACCCTTTTCTCAGGAGCTAAAACCCTTTAAAAAAAAACTGAGACAGATTCAAATTTGAAATTTGATCACTGATTGGTAAGATGTTATACTAATGTGTTTGCTCCTACCATTTAATTTGCAAATAACAAGAAAATATACCAAAAACAAATTAAACAATGACATTTGAACATAAAACTTTTGACTTCTCAAATTCACAACTTCTCTTACAATTCATCCTTTTCTCTTTTAAAAACGTGCCAACATGCTTGATCTCTTTTCGTAAGGAAGGGCTTTCCTTTTTCATAAAACCATGAAATTCAATCTTAAATCGCACATTGCCAAATACTTTGCAATTTAATTTAATTTGCATAACTTGAAAAGCGCAACAACACATATCAATTTTTGGCAGTTGGAAGGCTACACTATTGCATGCTTTGACGGTGCAACACATTCAAATGGTCAGTGCTGTGGTGCGGGGCATTATAAAGTTCAGTACAATCAAGGTATTAAATTGGTATATAAACTGCGGAGTAGGTATAAACACAAAGGCAGAGTTTTTGGGTTTATGGGTTACACTCAGTCTGACAATTATTTGATCAATTAAATTTTTTTTAAGGATTATAATTGATTGGATAAATCAAAAGGGTCAACTACTTGCAGTAAATTTGGTGGGCTGGAAACAAAAAACAAAAGAGCTGGCAACTACCATCAAAGATGTAAATTTCCAGCACATTTACAGGGATCACAACAAAGAGGCGGATTTTCTCTCAAAAATGCAGGCAGACTGTCTTATTTTCTTTGGGAAAATGGAACCGAAAGTCAACTCACAAATCTTAACTTTTTTGAATCTTCTACAGCCTAGGGGTGAATTGATTAGCAGAATTTTATATTCTTGCCTCTGATATCACAGATTTATCCTTTACTCTTATTTCTGTATGTATCTTTGAGTTTTAGGTATGGACTGTTATTGTTTTTTCTCTTGAATGGTTACCAGTTTTTATTGTATCGAAGCTGGCATGAGAACTTGTCCAGAAACATTTTGTTATGTAAACGAATTTATACTCTAATATAAATTTGAGTCAATTTTTTATTTGAAAAAAAAACACATATCAATTTTTCACAAGTGCAATCTTTCTCAAGCGTTCTTCTGTTGGCAACGTTCTGTGATAGGGCTCCTTTTTGTGAGAATCCTTCACCCTTCAGATAGTAGCAAGCAAAACGATTTGCAGCCAGTCATTTGCAATAAATCTTCCTCAGCCTTTCAACACAACAACACCATACAATCATGTGGAAGTTCGCTCAAGTTACGGTTGGAAGTTTAGTGTTTCATCCAAATCAATGTGTCGATTCAATGACCAAATTCTATCATCTCTCAATGTAAAACACTTGAACAACTTGCAATCTCATTTTTGGCAGCGTTCTTGACCATACTATGATCAGCATCACTTCAACACTCTTCACAAACATTTTCTAAGATCTGAATTTGTTATTTCAGATCCAACCTTTCTTCTTCATAGGGCTTTCACATGCTAAATTTTTTTAACATTATTGATTTTATAATTATTATTTCTTTAAGATCTGTTCTGAATATGTTCTTTTTATATTATTTTCTCATTTTCTCAGCATTATTACTTCGAATAAGGTGATCACTTTCTACAGACTAGAGTGAGTTTTCAGTAGGAGAAAATGCAACAATCAATATACAAGGATGAGGCCACATATATCAGGAAACCTGCTTTGGCACTTTCCCTCATTCTAAAGATGGTATCTAAAGTAAATCCTAATTTTTTTAGGGTATAAGGTTAGGTAAACAACTCATGAGTAAAACACACACATATATCATCATCAACAATCCGCTCAATAAGAGCAAACATATCAGAAAGTAAGGTTTGAATCCAGATTAGGACAATAATAACTTATCCTCATAAGCACTCGAATTACACCCAATTTGCAATAAGTTAAGATTTCTTACAAACACAAAGACCGAATAAGATGTATAGCTGCGGGCTATGACAAGGTTTGCATAGTTCAGACCCAATTTTTTAATGTTTGAAAAATAAATTAGATTTTGGAATTTGCATGGGTGCATTGTGAAAACACCAAGACTCATATAGAGGTTTTCAAACAACCACATCTTCATCGCTCTGGGTCCATATAGGTCATTTGACAACTCCTTAGAGTTTTGAGGTGACCCTATGTTATTTCTTACATAGGAAGTGATCTTTAGCCCTGTTTTGTTTGTTTTTTTGTTAGGTATGCCCATCACTTGCAGTGCCAACATTTCAACCATTGGCTAAGAAACCACAACCCATGGGCATCTAATTCGTCAAAATCACCTGGGGATCACACCTGGCCTGGGCCACACCAACCCGTAACATGGCTGGATTTTTGGGTGTCTCCTCTCGACTAAACACACTGTAAGGGTATTGAACTCGGGTCGCCTAGAAAACGAAACCCACGCCTTAATTGGTTGTGCAAGCGAAAATTGACTATAATGATCTTTAGCCTTTTTTGACAGCGCAGTAATTGTGACATATTTTTGAAGACTGCAAATTCGTCCTTTTACCATGTTTATATAAAGATATGAAGAGAGACCAGAGAAATTTCAATTGCTCATACCCTACAGACCTACCTATACTTATATAAATCATGGATGACGTGTTGATGATGGCTTTGAGAAATTTGAAAATATGTAATGAATTGTTTCAAAGAGATAAATTGACCTCTCATTATGTTTATGAGATGGATGTAATGCATCCATATCCTTTTGAATAAACTTGTGCCATGGTCCCTCAGTAACAAAAGTCCTCTGAAAAATGTTTTCAGAGTGTATGATGTAAAAAGGATCGAGTCAAGTCAGGTTATGTAATGACATTGGGATGTCATTGAAGTTTGTCAAACTAATATTATAA
>ML812941.1:60190-85820 GCA_009831015.1 Picea engelmannii | reverse complement strand
GGTTTATTTTCTGTAACCCATTCTTTTGGTGTTGTTAGGACTTCCATCACCGAGCCGGGAAGTGTCACCCGTTATAGTTTATTTCAATTTGTGCATAGTATTGGGACCAATCTCTGCATTGCCATCATCCATTTCCATATCATCGTCCATCAAAACATCTTCTTCCAGATCAAAATCCATCGCATCAACATCTGCGCCAGGTATCAATGCAAGTCAGAAAGTTGTCTGAGCAGGCAGGGTTGCATTGGAATTTTTTGGCTTGAAATATATCTCTCGGTGCACCGAGGGACCATCTCCTTTTTTGCTCTTGGGTGGAGGGAGATGAATAGTAAGAATATGCCCTGGAATATTGGTACCTCTGGCCATCATGTCCGAAGGTGTTTACTGTATCTGGACAAAACTGATCATAAGTTAAAGAGAATTTCCATTTGCTCTAGATGATGTTTGAAATGAAAATTGAGGAGGGATAATATAATTGTTTTCAAATCTTGGTTTAATGTGTATCAATGGAAGATCTCCTTGAGCCTTTCACCGATCAATGACAATCTCCAGGGTTCATGCGTAATGAGATGTTACCATTAAAGCTTACTAATTGCATATTTATAAAAAAGTGCGAAGGTGGCAGTGATGACGAAGAACAATTAAGAATTAGAGATTTTGTAAAGGCGCCAACCAGCCCATGCATGAAAGATTGCATCATGTTTGAAATGAATACTTGAAAAGGATAACATTCTTGTCCGCAAATCTTGGTTTAATTCGTATTAATGACAAATATTCTCCGGCCTTCTAGACATTAATGACAATCTTAATGGTTCTTGCACGATGAACTACTAGCATTAAAGATTTAATTTCATATCTAGAAAGTACAAAGGTAGCGGGGATGGTGAAGAGCGAGCAAGAATTTCACATTTCATCGTCCCGCCAATCTGTGAAATAGATTTCAAGAAATTCCTAAGTATGTAAAGCGGTCGAGTGGGTTTCAAAAATAGGGCCACAAGATATACCTAGGAGACATGAGGGGACGATGGTCAAGTTGCACGTCACAGTGACAGATTTCAGACATCAATTTGTATATCGCGGAATTTCGGGTGCTCTTTGTACATAGCGAAACATTGGAAGCGCAATGTTGAGCAAGCCTGGCCAAGAACCGTCGATGGTAATAGTGGCCAAGTATGCAATGGAAAAAAGGTTGATCAGACTCATGATATAAAATCATTAGACATAGTTGGAATAGGAAATATTAATGGGATTGAAAACATTCCCACAAGATTTACCCAGGAGACGTGAGGGTCCGATGGTCAAATTTTATCTACCCCAACTGTTGCGAGGGTCAATTTGTATATTGTGGAACTTTAGGTGTTGTTTGTAAAAGTAGGAGACATTTGGAAAAAGGACACATTTGGAAAAAGGACCAAGTAAAAAGAAACTGAAAGCAAACCAGATAAAGGGGAATTTGTTTGCTAATTTGTAGATTGCAGAAGTTCAGGTGCTGTTTGTAGGTGGAAGAACAATGGAAGCCAAAAGTTGAACCCATCTATCTGGGAACCCGTGATTCAAAAAGTTTGTTCAATATGAAACGGTGAAGCGGTCGGTCGAGCTGGTGATATAAAAGTAACAGGAGAAATTTGAAGACGTGAACCATCAAATCCCGCAACTAAACATTTTCCAAAAAACGAGTAAGTAACCAGAAAGGGAAAGCAGAGGGAAAAAATAAAGGGGATGGAAATTTTCAGAAGCGGGAATTGGTATAAGAAAGGCCCATTGATGGGAATTGGTATAATAAAGAAAGACATGGTTATAGTTTCTAGGATCCACAAGATATACCCAGGATACGTGAGGGGCCGATGGTCAAAGTGCATGTCACAACGACAGATTCCAACCATCAATTTGTATATTGCGGAATTTTGGGTGCTCTTTGCACATAGTGGAACAATGGAAGTGTAATGTTGAGCAAGCCTGGCCAGGAACCGGAAATGGAAATAGTGGCCAAGTATACAATGGACAAGAAGATGGTTAGACTCATGATATAAAAGAATTAGACATAGTCAGAACAAGAAATATTGACGGGCTTGAAAACAGGTCCACAAGATTTACTCAGGAGACGTGAGGGGCCGATGGTCAAAATGTATCTACCCCAACTGTTGAATGGAAATTGCGTAACACACAACAAGAGACAATGACAGATTTCGAGGGTCAATTTGTATATTGCATAACTTTAGGTGATGTGTATGAAAGAAGGAGACATTCAGAAAAGGGAGATCCAGAAAAAGGACCAAGTAAACATAAATTGAAAGAAAAAGAGATAAATGGGATTTTGTTTGCTAATTTGTAGATCGTGGAAGTCTGGGTGTTGTTTGTAGGCGACAGAACAATGGAAACACAATCTTGAACCTATCTATCCGGGAACCTACGATTCAAAAAGTTTTTTCAATATGAAAGGGGAAAGCGGTCGATCGGGATGGTGATATAAAAGTAACAGAGGAAATCTGAACATGTGAATCCACCAACACCCGCAACTAGACATTTTTCAAAAAATGAGTAAGTAACCAGAAAGGGAAAGCAGAGGGCAAAAAGAAAGGGGATGGCAATTTCCGAAAGCAAGAATTGGCATAAGAAAGGCCCGTTGATGGAAATTGGTATAAGAAAGCGAGGCATGGTTATAGTTTTCGGGATCTATTTGTATAAGAGAAGCGTAAAAAAGATACAAGAAAATCAATTTTGGGATGTTTTAAGTGAAGTTATTGTAATTTTATCTTAACCGCAAGTAGAACAACGATGAATTTGAATTTTAATGTCCTCTCGTTGATATGATAGTTCCATTGGACTTTACACAATGTATATTGTTTTATTTCAAATTATTCCAGGAGATGAATTTTGCTAAGTTCATCGATCAAGGAAAAGTGCTAAAAATGACATAAAGGGGAATTTGTTTGCTAATTTGTAGATCATGGAAGTCAGGGTGTTGTTTGTAGGTGACAGAACAATGCAAAGAAAATGTTGAACCCGCCTATCCGGGAACCCGATATCAAAAAAGTTTTTTCACTATGAAACAGGGAAACGACTGGTCGGGCTGGTGATATAAAAGTAAGTGGAAATCTGAAGACGTGAATCTACCAACTCCCACACCTAGAAATTTTCTGAAAAATGAGTAAGTAACCAGAAATGCAAAGCAAATGGAAAAAAGAAAAGGGGATGGCAATTTTCAGAAGCGGGAATTGGTGTAAGAAAGTGCATTGATGGTCTTAACAGTAACCATGAAGTGGAATAAACATGTGAACATGTTCTTCAATCAAGGAATAGATACAGGGAGCCATGCTTATAGTTTCCAGGACCTATATGTATAAGAGAAGCGTCAAAAAGCTACAAGAAAATCAATTTTGGGATGTATAAGTAAAGTTATTGTATTTCCAGCTTCATCGCAAGTATAACAATGACAAATTTGAATTTTAATGTCCTCTCATTGATATGATACTTTCATTGGACTTCACAAAATATTATTTTATTTCAAATTACTCCATGAGATTAATTTTGCTCACTTCATCGACCAAGGAAAAGTGCTAAAAACAAGATAAAGGGGAATTTGTTTGCTAATTTGTAGATCGCAGAAGTTCGAGTGCTATTTGTAGGCGGTAGAACAATGGAAATGCAATGTTGAACCCGCCTATGCAGGAACCTACGATCCAAAAAATTTGTTCAATATGAAATAGGGAAGTGGCCGGTTGGGCTGACGATATAAAAGAAAGTGTAAATATGAACACGTGAATCCGCCAACTTCCACACCAATACAGTTTCCCAAAAACGAGTAAGTAACCAAAAAGGGAAAGTAGAGGGTAAAAAAGAAAGGTGAGTGAAATTTTCAGAAGCGGAAATTGATGTAACAAAGCGCATTTGATGGTCTTAAGAGTAACTATGAAATGCATTAAACATGTGAACATGTTCTTCAATGAAGGAAGAGATACATGGAGCGATGCTTATAGTTTCCAGGATCTACTTGTATAAGAGAAGTGTCAAAAAACCACAAGGAAAATCAATTTTGGGATGTCTAAGTAAAATTATTGTACTATTCATCGCAAGTATAACAACAATGAATTTGAATTTTAATGTCCTCTCATTGATATGATAATTCCATTGGACTTCGCATAGTATATATTCTTTTATTTGAAATTATTCCAGGAGATTAATTTTGTTAAGTTCATCGATCAAACAAAAGTGCTAAAACGAGCCACATACCACATTTTGCATCACAGAACTTATATCAAAGGGAAAATCATGTCCTCTATAGTCTTTAAGATCATAGAAAAACTGTGAAGATCCTGGATGTATTATTAATTTTCCAGAGTGAAGCATACAACCAAGAACCAAGTAAACACCAACTATATTGATATATTGATATATTAAACAAGAAATGAAATTCCATTATATATCAAACAATTCGATATATAAAAAAAACACATCGTCCCATTAGTTTTAGTTTCCCTTACAGAGCTTGACTCGATTTTTTATTTTAGTATTTCAGCCTATATGCAATATCACATTGCCCTCATTCAAGGTAAAGTTTCTATCTATCTGAAATTTGCGTAGCATGTAGACACCCTTTGTCTTTTTCTATAGGTATGCTTCATATGGAAATTATGATAACTCAGGAGGAACATCTTGTAACAAAGGCTTTCGAATTGTATAATGCACGGTTGTGTTGCCAACGGTTCAGATAACAACATTGAGGCAATGCCTATATATGTATGGGAATTTTTTACTGCATCATAGACAATCATATCATCATTTATGAAGGCAGAAGCATAAAAAGGAGAGTTGCATTTCACACGCACAGGCTCAAAGGGGACTGATTAGGCATTCGATGCAACCAAAACACCTTCAACCTGGAAAAGTGAGCATAACAACTAATATATTGAACAATATAATTTACAATTGCACCCCCCAATAAAATAGAAAAAAAAATGCAGAGATTTGGTCAAGGCTATTTGTATGAGCAAAGTGAGGATGAAACTATAGATGTACATAGACAACAATTGTAGAGCTATTTAGCTTCTTGAGATCCTGTACTATGTCTTCTTGCAACTCTGTCACAAATGTTGATTGAGTTGTGTGAAAGATCCTTTATTTACCATCTCTTTACTTTGTTATATTTTTGAAGAGCATAAGTGGAAATTGCCCTTTATGCAATTGTTGTTCGACTGGCGGATTTTTTTTTGAATAGGTATCGAACAATTGCAGCTGGAACATGGAACAATGCAATATTTGTGTAACTTAACCGAGATACATGGAGATGCGAAAGAAAAGGACAAAACTGGATATGGAGAATGGTACCATTGCCTTGTCGCTGTCTAAATCTCCATCTTTTATATGGAGAATGTGTTGTGAGACAAGTTTTCTCGTGAGTATCACAACTGCGCCAATGGTTCCGATTGGGTAAATGTCGTTGCTCTGTGCAAGTTGGCTGATAGTTGTGTCTGGTATGAAACAATATTTTGAACAAATAGCAGGGATTTTTTCCTCGATAATTGTTTCGTTGAGAGATATAATCCGATCAAAATCAACACGGTCATATACTGTTTTGGGAAATATATTAAATTTTTTAATGGATATCCCAGTACCTAGCAATATCTTTTTTGCATGTTTGTGTACAAGTTGTGTAGGAATAGTTAGTGTAACTGTCATGAGGGCCTCCTTGTCTGTCATCTTAGCACGCATAATGGATATAGTTTTGTTTGCCTTGTCCAAGTAGGTGTTATAGACGAACATTATGTCCCTGATGAACACTTGTCCAGTTCGATGTTTGTTCAAGACCTCTATTGATAGGATTTTGGGTGTTACAAGTTTAGACCTGGTGACAATTTTTGAACAGGAAAAGGTATTGTGAATTGTAATGTGAATTATTTTTTTGTTTTCTTTTTTTTCCTGCCATGAATGTATAAGTAGACACACATATTGGATTAACTATGGAGCTAGGGTTTTGCAACTAGACTTCTTAGTTTGCATAGCCTGCGCTGTGTTTGATGTCTCACTTGCACTTGTTGATACTTCTTGTGAACTGCAAAGTATGTGTTGCAGATGACATCAACATACTCACCATGCCATGGATGAACACATAGTTGAGGATATTTGTTTAGTAAATATACGAGTAACATAATGTATGCATCTTTACCTTTGGCCTTGTCGGTCTGTTGATGTCTGGGATGATTGACTTCTCATGGGCATGTCACTAGTCCAACGTTTTCTGATGCAAGCATGTGTAGTTCAACATCAGAAGGACTAAACAAGCATATGCATTGTATATTTTCCATTATTGTTATTAATGACACATGCAGGGTCAAAGGAGATGGAATATGAAATACAATGTGAAGGGATACTCAAGAAACATGACGACCCAAGGGTCAAATTGTATGCCTCCGATTTTTTGATTGGAAAATTGTGTAATAGTAAATAAGGCGCGATGGCGGGGAAGGAGGGCCAATCTATATATCGCGTAAACTATGAGGCCAGACACGCAATATTAAACCCACTAGCCAGGAACCCGCAATAGAAAAAGTGGGTAAGTATGGAATAAGGTAGAAGCACGACCATAAATGTGAACCCATGAGTCTGCCAACCCACGCACCAAGGCAATTTCAGAAAGACAACTAAGCAGAGAAATCAAAAAGCAAAAGGGATAATAGAAAATGGAAAGCCCATTGTTTCCAAATCATCATTTTCTATTCCAATATTATATGCCCCAACCCGTTTTGTATGTTTAATTTACTAGCACAATTGGTATACCTTTTCGAAGATTGCACAACAGAACCCTTTGCTGTTGCATATAGGAAGTCATCTTCCTTTCCAATCAATCTGTTTCTTCCAAGGTAGCAACGCCGAGTATATAGTGGACATGAAGGCAAGTTAGTATGAAGAAAGACATGTAAAAGAAATAAATATAGTTCTATTTATTTCAATGTAGCAACAAAGAGAATACGATTCATATGAGAATAAGAAAAAATATATGTAGTATATACACACAGTAAAAAAGGTGCAAAGCAATAGAACAAGTAGAACAAATATACAGACAATAAATGAAATACTAAACACTGGAATACGAAATAATACTACAGGTATGCACCTCTGCAACTTGTCGTCTATATTCGCGCCAAAGAGTCCATCGTAGTCTCCAGCCACTCTGTTTGTTCAAATGTAGGAATGCAGGAAAAATACAATGGACACATGAAGACATGTAATGAATATAAGTTACTATGCAGGAAGGCACATAATATCTACATACAACAAATAAGGTGAACACATATACAGACAATAAATGCAATACAAACAATGGAATATGAAATAACAATACAATCATGTATCCTTGCATCTCATCTTCCACTGTTGTACTTAAGACTACTTCGTTTTCTCCAGCAATTCTGTTTGTTTGAACTTGGGAACACACAAAATACAATGAACATGAACGAAAGCTTGCATGCAGCGAAGAACAAGTAATATGTACATACAATAAATGAAAATCAATGAATAGAATAAAATATAGTCAGAAACATGAACCTTTTCTTTTCTCCATCCATGGTTGTAAATATATAAAGTTTTTCCCTGCCTAAAATATATTACAAGCCACACAATATTAAGAAATTGCATGAACATAGCTAAATGATTTTGATTTTATGTGGCAAAGTATCCAGATATGCTTCTAGACATGGAAATATAATTTTGTTGTATCTTTGGTGTATGTATCTTATCTCAACAACAAGAAAAATTGTATTGTGGTCACACCAGTCAGTGTAAAGGATAAAGAAACTGTATTGTGATATGGGCACATTTCACCATATATGGTTAATAATTGTGTTTTTTCACATGTTTTATCTTAACAAAAAAAACAGCGGACACTGCAATTGCACATGTAGTTGTCGAATTATTTCTTATGCAACTTTTTTGTATCACATCAACATTGAAGTATCAACAAAATTTCACAGTAGAATAGGTGAGCATGGAACATGTGCCAAATCTTGGCCTCGCCAGACACGACAAACAACACAACCGCAGGTCAACTTGTGCGTGCAGGGTCTGAACACCGCAAATTGCCCTTCCCCCCCAAAAAAAATGAAAAAAGAAAAAAATAAAAGACAGCTCCAACCACCTGTGCAGGACCCCAACCCTACAAAGTCGAAGCAAACAAAGGAAAACAACAAGCACCAAACCAACGATAAAGCATGAACAGGCCCGACCGCATCAACATGTCCCCAAGCTCGTAAACTTGAGCCGAACAACAACAACCAACAACCAACAACCAACGAACCAACGAACCAATGAACAAGCAACAACCACCGAACCAACAAACAACATATGTATCTCCAACGAATACCAAACTGCAGCCGAAGCATAGAAGGAACCAAAAACATATGATGAACATGTCAGTAGAAATAAGCAAACATTCTTACTTGTAAACTGCAAACACTGAACAACAAGAGAAGGAATAGAAAATGAAACTATAGCATCGAAACTTACTCAGAAATGATGAATGACAGAAGCCCAGGTCAAATTGTGGGTGCAACAACTAGACCCCGCAAAGGAAAAAAATACAAAAAAAAACAGATCCAACTGCGAATGTAGAACCCCAACCTTGCAAAGTTTAAGAGAAGAACAACAAGCAACAACTGACGAACCAACGAAGAAGAAGCACTCACCGAACCAATATACAATGTACGTAGCTTCAACGACAATGAAATTACATTCAAAGCCTAGAAGAAGTATGAAACATACAATGCCGATTGAAGTGGCGGTGAACAACAATATTGTCCAAATTAACTGCATCCATGCTCAAATATTGGTGGTGAACAACAATATTGTCCAAATTCAATATTGGACAAATACATTAATACAAAAAAACAACAATAATAAAAAAAACAACATCCATGCTCAGAACTTTCGGTTTGTAAACATTTCAGTAAAATTGCAATAAAAATTAGAAAGGAGTGACTAAGCTCAAAATTTTGGATATCTACACATTTACAACATTGGAAACAACGAAGCTGACAATAAGACCTCAAATATATTCTCCAATGAGACGATGACATATAGGTTGTTTTTTTTATATAAAAAATAATGTTTTCATTTCTATAGTACAAACAATACAGATGATGCGAAAATTTATAGTCAAATGACAGATTAATATGAAGCCAACGAATTATCGATCGCTCTAGTCCCTATGTGCCTTCGACATGGATTAATAAGATAAATTTAAAGTGGATTGAATGTTTTTTGAAATTTATATTAAATAAAACTTTGTTTATAGAATTTTGTGTTAAATTTATTTACTTATTAATTTATTTCAATAATATTTTTCATATATTATTTATGATATGTTATATATTTAGAAATTGAAATAATAAAATATTATAACTCTTGAAATCATTTATAGTTTTTTTTTAATATTTGTAATATTTTACATTTGACCTTTAAAATAGTCGAATTACACCATGGTATATATTGTTATATCTTAGCTTATTATTTGTTAAATCTAGTTAAATTGATAGAATGAAACGTGGACCTATTTTTATGCAAAATTAATGTATTAGTTTTATGATATTAATGACGATTAAACATACAAAAGTTAAAAATGGTACGTGGATAATTTCGGTCTAGAACTTACCTTGTTTTTAATCAAACCATGTCCTCGTGTCTAACATAAATCAACCACATGTTAAGGTTTATTATATGAATACAAGTTGATATTGTTTAGGTTAGCGTTTATTATATTAATAAATGCTAATAATGTTTTATTAATTTACCTTAATATTGTTTTATTAATAAACATTAATATTAATATTGTTTTATCAATTTACATTAATATTGTTTTATTARTAACCACTAATATTATTTTATTAATTTACATTAATATTGTTTTATTAATAAAAACTAATATTGTTTTAAAGGTAAATGGATTTATAAGAAACATCTTTATATTAATAAAAACTAATATTGTTTTAAAGGTAAATGGATTTATAAGAAACATCTTTAAATATAACAAGTGTTGCATGGCAGYGCAGTCCTTGTCAGGTTGGAATGGGAATAAATACACTGTTACAGTGGGATYGAGTACAGACACGTGGAAARCAGGTTGAAGTACATGTGGTATCCATGCAGAGGATGACTTTGTGGTAGCGTGTCACTGGCCAACGACAAGACATTTGCCTTGTAGATGACCTCCTAAGGTTAATATACGAACGAGGCTGTTTTTTCCTAGGGTGTGTATAGTTCAAACATGGGGCTTAGAATTTTTTTGTCTAAATGGCTTGCAATAAAGGTTCTTGGAAAAAGCGACCAGGAAACACAAACATTAAACATTCAAATATTATAAACACAATTTCCTCACATTCAACATAGTTGAAGGCAAAAAAATTTAGCATTTTTGAATTTGTTTTCTTCGAAATTATCAAATATTAATAATGTCTTGCAACAAAGGTTCCTAGAAAAAAGGACCAGGAAACACACACATTAACATTCAAATATAATAAACACAATTTCCTGACGTCCAACATAGTTGAAGGAATTTTTTTTTGGCATTTTTGAATTAGTTTTCTTTGAAATTTATCAAAAAATAGTAATGTCTGTTACATATTTCTTGAACACAATTATTAACATTCAAATATAATAAACACAATTTCCTAACATCCAACATAGTTGAAAGAATTTTGTTTTAGCATTTCCGAATTAGTTTTCTTTGAAATTTATCAGAAATTAATAATGTCTGTTACATATTTCTGGAATATGTTCCATATTTCTGGAAATTAAAATGTGTTTTTCATATAGACTGGGATTGGGGCTCCTGCGGACCATAAAATAAATAATTACAAGAATTAGGAATGCAGAAAGAAGACGTGTGTGACGGTAGAGAGGAAGACCTGAAAAGAAGAAATTGGAAGTTATGAGTCTATGGTTAGAGATTTCTATTTAAAGATGTATAATAACTAGATTGATAATGAAAACAAGATGACATCATGATAGACTTACTATGAAGCCGATGCATTTTTGTTGGTGTTGTGGATTGTCGTTGAAATCTTGCCAATTGATTGTTGCCCTTCGTTGATGTGCTTGTCCATTCTCCATTGGAATCATTTTTCAATGTAGCTTCTATTGGGGGCCACGTTGATTTCATCCTGGAGTTCTATGTCGAGAAGATCGTTTTCTAATTTCCTTAGATCCATAGAAATAATATGCAGAGCTTGTTCAATTTCTTTATTGTGTGTCGAATAGTCGAGTAGTCAGTTGTCGGTCTCATTTGCATGATATTCAACTATGTTGTAAAACTTTTCAAAAGACAACCCCTTTAAAATATCAAGTTGTTCATCGAAGGTTTCTTTGGTCATTGACAAGGATTTGAGGATTAAGTTTGGGTCTTGAACCTCATTGGTACTTATGACTAAGTGTATCTGGGTCAGGTTACTAAATAATTCTTATTTTTCTGATATGGTTTGTTCACATGATTTGACAATGAGCTGCAAGTTATTAATTTTCTTTTGCCAACATCCTTTTAATTTTTTGATGCGCTTTGGGGAGGGGAGATCCTCTTTTCTTCTTTTCAGATCCGAGCTATTGATGGCATGGTTAGAAAAAGGGGTCAATATCTGGTCATAGAAACATTGATCATTTTTTAAATTCGTCTACAAATGTTCATGCAAATAATTTTCCCTCTTTCGAAAGGAAGCTATATTTTGTGATGTTTCCCAGGCTTCAATAACTAGCTGGATTATTTTCTTGATGTTATTCTCTACAATGGTTCTACACAATGCAAGGAGGATGGGCTATCCTTTTAACTTGTTTGCAGGGGTAGGAGGCACGATTTTTGCTAAAGGACTGGAAAACTCAGGGGTAGCAATGAAAGCCTCCTCCAATTCCTTGACGCGGTCGTTTAGTCTGGAATTCTCCGCTTCAATTCCTCCAATGGAATCATCAAGAGAATCACTGGTTACACGGTGAAATAAGGAGATTTTGGATGACCACATTTTCCTAAAATTAATCTCTGTACGATATTTTCCTTTCTTATTTGTTACATCTCTCTTTTCAATGACCATATTTTTAGATTGGCTGTAAAAAACAACACTCTGGAATACAAAGGATTCATCTTTGTAAAAAATGTTGGTCTCAACTATTTCCATTGCAGAACTATGGTGCATGGCATCTGCGGACGGGCCAACTTTGTACATGTGCTCAATTTCAAATTCAAGTTGCATCTTCTCACTTTCAATTTCAGGTTCATCCCCCTTCCCTACAATGTTTTTTCTTTTCTTCGTTAGGGGAACTTTGTGAGAACTATCAATTTTTGTGCGAGGAGGGTTCTTATCTCCTCCTCCGTTTGATGATTTCTGGGTTTCTTTCTTAGTGGGGTGGGCCGTTGAAGAGATGCTCCATGATGCCATGCTCTTGGGATTCCTGGCGGGGGACTGTACACTCTTGTCACCAGATAATTTTCCCTGTTGTTTGTACAACTCAATCGTGCTTTGCAATGTCTCTACATCGCAATCGTCAGAAGCAGGAGTGTTGTCGTCACTATCTCTGTCTTCAGCCATGCATATATTGATAAAAGAGTTTCTAAATCCAACTGATAGTAAATGTTCTCAAAAACTCCCATTAGGGTCAAACCCTTTTAGCCTTTCAGCATATGCCAGGTTCAACTTCTTGAAATGGTTTGTGAATTCATCAATGTTGTTGATGTTTCTGCACACAAAGTCCCCGACTTTCTAGGGAAGAGGAATGAACTGCTTTTTTTTCTTGTCATGGAAAAAATGCAACCAGTGTTTGTATTGACTTGCTATTTCTGTAACAAACATCTTGTCCGTGATGTGGCATGGAAGGAAAGCATGATTTTCCTTGGAGCTAAATACCATTAGAACACTGCGATTTTCCTTTTGTTCAAGTGTTCCCTTCTTGTTCAAAAAATTGGTTGCCTAGCCAAACATCCAGGGAGCATCCTTTCCTAACAATAAATATTTGAAAACCGAGACAAAGCCATTAAAAACCTCATAAAAAAAGGGGAGGCCTTGTGCCTCCAGAGGGCCTAGTACCAGGATGTTACTGGGTCAAATTCACAATTTATTTTTTTGGAAAGAGATAGTTTTGGAAATGGGCAGCGTTGCACTATTGCGAAAATCAAGTAGGAAGACATATAAAATTTATTCGATTCTTTGAATCATGACAACTGTGAACATATTTCAATGGAAATTAGCTTCCCCCAATCGAAAATGAATTGTTCCTTGACTGTGAAGTAGAAAATATAAATAACCATACATGAAACACTTGCTGAGGATTGCTGTCACGTTATTCTTGTAAACAACCAAGCAATTTCCCAGAATGGATTTCTAAAGGAACTTACCTGCAACTTTGTGATATCTTCAGAAACTGTTGTCGGGTATTCGAGGAACTAGGCTAAGATGTCCAACCCGTTATCATGTGTTTCTAGGAATTGCTTGCAGTCTTGTCCTCTGAAGGTCAATGGTGGCTCCGACAATCTTAACATCTTAGACCTGAGGTGACAAAGAAACAAGAGAATGGTCACACAGTGGAATAATTATTAGGCTTGAAATATATTTTTCGGCGCACCAAGAGACCAACTCCTTACAATAAAAACCTTAGGGATGCATCCTGCGTGGGTGATTCCAGAGGCCCAAATCACTTCGTTCTGGGCAGAACGGGATGAATAGTAAGAGTATGCCCTGAACCATTGGAAGTTCTGGTCCCGACGTCCGGAGATATTGACTGTATCTCCACAAAATTATTGTCGATCTGCTGCCATAAGTTTACAAGAACATTTGTTTTCTCTAGATGATGTTTGAAATGAAGAGTTGGAAGGGATAATATAACGCTGCACAAATCTTGGTCCAATGCATGTGAATGGGAGATTTCCTTGAGACTTTCGTTCATTAATGACAATTTCAATGGCTGTTGCATGAAGCGATGTTAACATTAAATACTAGTAATTGCATACATAGAAGTTTGAGCATGGCAGATACGGAAATGAACAATTAAGCATCGGATATTTCCTGAATGGGCCAACACGACAACCCATGTTTGAGATGAACAATTGAAAGGGAGAATATAACTCTACGCAGATATTGGTTTAATGCGTATTAATGGGAGATATCCTCAAGCGTTTCACTCATTAATGACAATGTTGACGGTTCCTGCATGGTGAGTTGTTAGAATGAAAGGTTAGTAATTGCATATTAATAAATAAGTATGAAGGTCAAGGGGATGGGAAAGAGCAATTAAGGAGTGTCTAATTATCAAAAGCGGTCGGGCAGGCTTCAAAATATGGTTACAAGGTACAACTGTTGGAGGTGAGGGCGCGAGGGTCAAATTGTATGTCTCAGAGAGGACATTATAGGACAGTCCAGAGGTCAATTTGTATATCGTAGAAGTCCGGGTAATGTTTGCAAGACACAAAACGATGGAGGTGCAAACGTGAGACCACGTATCCGAAAACCCGCAATCGAAAAAGTGTCTCAAGTATGGAATAGAGAAACAGCTGGGCCGATTCGTTTTCACCAATATATTGAAAATTGTAATAAATATCCCATTGCGTGGCAAGATCTTTTCTACAGGTCTCTAGGCAAAAAAGAGAAAACAAGAGAAGATAAATTAATTTAAATTCGAGGAGTTGAGATTTATTTAAATTTTACTGTTTCATGGATGCTTTTTCTTTTTAAGGGTGGTCTGTATAGTTGTTGCGTGATGAACTATTAGAATTAAACCTTGGTCGGGTACAATAAACAATGACTAAGAATTGGAGATTTCATGAACCCTCCAACCCGAGGAACTGCGAAAGAGATTCCATGAAATGGGAAAGTATGGAAAGCCGTCAGACGAGATTCAGAATTAGGGTGACAATGGTTCCCTAGGAGACATGACTTCCCAAGGGTCAAATTGTATATCGCAGAACTCCATGAATGCAAAATGTGTACCACGGAAGATGGGATGATATGGGAGTCCAGCGGTCAATATGTATATGTCATACCCTTTCACTCATTAATGACATGTTTAAGGTTCATGCACGATGAAGTGATAGCATTAAAGCTTGCGAATTTCATTTCCAGAGAGTAGGAAGGTGGTGGGGACAGGAAACAACAAGTAAGGAATGGCTAATTATCGAAAGTGGTTGGCGACTCTTCATAATAGGGATACAAGATATAACCAACAAAGGTGGGGGGCCGAGGGTCAAATTGTATCTCTCGGGAGTTTTGAACACAGAACATGTAACATAGAAGATGGCATGATGATTCATTCCTGGGGACAAATTGTATATCATGGAACTCCGGGTACTGTTTGCTAGTCGTGAAACTTTGGAAACACAATATTGAGCCTGCCATTCCGACAACCTGCAATCGAAAAAATGTCTAAGTATGAAACAGGGAAAGGGTAGGGAAAAATCGATACACAACACATGTACAATGCCATGGAGATACAACTAAATTGGGGCTAAGTGTTGAAAAGAACGACGGACGACTGGGCTCGTGACAAGGCATTCCAGCAGACAAATTGTATATCGCGGAACTCTGGGCACTGTTTGCAAGTCACGGGAGATTCAAAACACAATTTTGAGGCCGTCAATAAAGGAACCCGCAATCGAAAAAGCGTCCAAGTATTGAATAGGGAAACACTGGCCCATACTTGTTTTTACTAATATATTGAAATTTGTAATAGCTTTTCCATTACCTGGCAATATCTTCTTTGCATGTTTTTGGACAAGTTTTGTAGGGATGGTTAGACCTTGAGAGTTTTGCATATTAATGCCGATATTTATGGTTGTTGCATGATGGCATTTTAGTATTAAACCTTTGGTGTTTCTATTGGCATGTTTTATAGGAAGAGTGTGCTTTTCATTGATGGGAAGAACAACAATGACGATGGAAAACAGGAAAAGCATAAGCTCAGGAGGAGAAGCGAACAATATGCATAGATCAAATCTCAGAAGGGAAAGCACAATAAATAAACATGATCATGATCAAATCCTTGATCGTGGATCTGCTTCGAGAGTCCTCATGACCATTGGATCACTTTAAGTGGAAGGATAGGATAAGAGGGGAAAAATGGTTGAGAATTCGATTATCTGAATTTTCGTCAGCCATTGGATTGATTTAAAGTGGAAGGACATAAGCAAGGGATGATATCTGAGATCTCAATCACCCGAATTTTCGTCAGCCTCCAGATCGAAATAAATGGAAGGATAAGATAAGAAAATATGGAGAGACGTTAGATTTAATCCAAGGTAAATATGCATCGCAGACAGATCAAGTCGTTGATCTAAGATATTTATCAAATGAACATCATTCATTTTGGGTCTAAAGTTATGAGGAGGTTACGCTCCGAAAAAATCTCACTTCAAGATTTTTCAATTTGAGATTTGAAATCCCCGAAGTTCAGAGAGCCGAAGAGCCAAAGTAAATATCGATCGTTCGATCATCTGAAATAAATCTCAGTCTTCAGATCTTCCAAAGTAAATCTCAAGTGTCAGATCGTCCAAAGTGGATCTGGGCCATCTGATCCAGAAGAGACGTGGCGTAAATATATGGATTTCGGGTAAAGACCTGAAGTAAGCCTCAACCGTCTGATCCAAGAGGACACGTGGCAGTAATATGCATAATTTGAGGGGAAGTAAAGTTTGAGACTTGATATTTCAGAAGTCTGGAGACCCGAAGGAGATCTCGATCATTGATCGAGAAAGGGGCCGCAAAATTGTTGATCTGGCTGAAATGTCAAATTCCTGAAGTAGAGGCAGAGTCATCGATTGAGAATGATAGGTGTCCATAGATCATCAAATCCGAAAGATTGACGTATGGAGAAAAGCAGGTTTTGAAATTTGAAACCCCTGGAGCTTGGATCACGAAGTAAATCACAACCGTTGA
Source organism: Picea engelmannii (assembly GCA_009831015.1). Lineage (NCBI taxonomy): Eukaryota > Viridiplantae > Streptophyta > Pinopsida > Pinales > Pinaceae > Picea > Picea engelmannii. Next base: position 68,928 of record ML812941.1, on the reverse strand, counting down.
TTTAGGAAGGTTAGATATGATATGCAGAAATATAGAGGACAGATCTGAACCGTCAGTTCAGGAGCACTGTCAAGATCATGAGATCGATGGTCCCGTCACATTGCGGGGATTGAAGGTGCACGAACTTTAAAAATTTAAGGGCGGGCCACAATTGAAACCATGGTTTTGGATAAAGGACACGTGGAGGTTCTAGGTAAATTGCGGGGAAAAACATTGTTTGATATCAAACCACCTTTGGTCGTGCCCACAATCGCATGGTCACATGATATCATCTCCCTAGGTCACATCAGTGGAAGATAGGGGAAGGAGATAGCACTACTAGGCTCCACATCGGAGGTTACACATTGAAAAGTAAAAAATCCTATGCGTGTATAATCCAATGACGCTGATCAAATAGAATCTGATTGAAGGGTTACTATTTCACCTCGTGATTTCTTGATCAATTACAATTCAATTACACTAACTGAATCATTGTTCCTAAGCGGTTGAATCATTGTTCTTGAGTGGTTGAATCATTGTTCCCGAGCATTGGAATCATGATCCCTGAGCATTTTTGAGATTCCCAACTTGAGCGTTGGAGATGCAGCGTGTAACGGATGATGAGAGCAGGAATAAAAGAAAAATGCCGTGACATAGAGAGGTTTCTTTTTCTCTGTAAAAAGTAGTCGATCTATAAGCAATGAATATTACAACATGAACCGAGGGAGAAAATGTAGAGATGAAGAACATAAGCTAGAGAGAGCAGAAATGGTGAAAACAACAGACTATACGAGAACTTAAGTACAAGAAGATGCAAGCAAGAAGACACTGATGTAGGCAGATAAGACCAGTGTAGCATAATAGTGATGAGACTGGTCAACCATTGATAAATACTGTATCATTGTAATAAATTTCAGCAAGTAAATATTTATATCTCAGGGTGGTAGGGTGGTGCTAGGGACGACTATTGTCCTCAGAGTTTCAAGTGGGTGCTTGAACACAAGGAGTTGTAGCTTCCATATGGTTGTATCCATAAAAACCAGAGTGGTAGGGTGGTGCAAGGGAGAACCATTGTTCTCTGTTATGTAGGTTGGTGCCTGTGTGACTGAAGGTTGGTTCTTCCATCCAGTTGGTGCTGGAACACTCAGGGAGTTGGTGCTTCCTTCTAGTGGGTGCTAGAGAAACCATAGAGTTGGTGCTCTCAACAAGTTGAAACTTGTTAAAGAAGAGGTTGTAGCCTCATTTTGAGTTGGTGCTCAAAGAAAGATGATGTACAGAACTTAAAAGACTGTTTATCATTCAAAGAAGAAGAGGTTTTCTCCCTTTATGGGTTTCCTCGTGAATATCTGTCTCTTTGTATATCATATGTGTGATTGATGTTTGTTATTTCTACTGCTCATGTCTTGCATAATATTGATGATCACTTGGATAAGGTTAATAATATTTTAATAGGCATAAAATGTTTTAAGCACAGTAACAACTAATTCACCCCCCTCCCCTCTTAGTCATCTTAGTAATTCCAACAATTGGTATCATAGTGGGTTCCTTTTAGTTAAAGGTAGATCAATAAGATTAAACATGACAAGCCATGAAGGAACTTAAAAAAATAATCCTCCTATGTTTAATGGAACAAATATTTCCTTCTGGAAGGTTAGAATGAGAACATACATCATGGCCTTAGGTGCTGATGTTTAGGATGTTGTAGAGACTGGATATACAAAACCTGTTGTGTTAGCTTCCAAATATGATAAGTTAGAATTTAGCTTCAATGCAAAGGAAATGAATGCTATTTTGAGTGGGCTTGCCGAAGCTGGATTTGTAAAGGTCATGCAACTTGAATCTGCCAAAGAAATGTGGGATAAACTTATTAGCAGTTATGGAGGAGATGAGAAAATAAAAGATGCCAAACTTCACACACAAAGATTGAAATTTGAACAACTAAAGATGAATGAGGATGAAACAGTTAGTAAATATTTTTTAAGAGTTGAGGAGCTTTTGAATGCCATGAAGGGTCTTGTTGAGAAGATTGAATACGCATTTTTAGTTCAGAAGATTTTAAGATCTCTGCCTGTTAGATTTAATCCAAAAGTTTCTGCAATAGGAGAAATGAATGATCTTAAAACTTTGTCTATTGATCAACTCCTAGAAACTCTAAATGCTTATGAAATGAGGATTAGCAAAGATAAATCCATCACTAAAGAAGCATATTTTAAAGAAGACAAGAGTACTGATTTGGAATTAGATGACATTGAGGAAAAAATTGTGAGAAGGTTAAAGAAAGGATCAGTAAAATACCAAGGCAAGATTCCCTTCAAATGTTTTAACTGTGGAAATATAGGTCACTTTGCATCTAAGTGTCCACAGAAGAAGAAGGACCAGAACTCTGAAGGTGAAGAGAAGTACAAATCCAAGAGATTTGGTAAAAAGAAAAGTTTATGTGTAAACAATGATGACTCTTCTGAAGACACAGATAGTGACTCTTCCTGTGAAGATAAGGTTAATGAATTTATGCTTATGGCCAAAGAGGATTATGATAATAAAAACACAGGAGGTGATGCTAATGATGAAGAGGCTGTGGTTGATATGGAAGGTGAACTAATCAGTTCTTTAGAAGAGATTGGTAGACTCAGACTTAAGAAGAGAAAACAAAAACAATTGTTGATGCAGTTTGAAAAGAATGGTAAAAAACTCGATGAAGACTTTGCCCTGCTAAAAGTGGAGTTAGAAGCGACAAATAAAATAGAGGACACTCTGAAGCAATATTTATCAGATAATAAGGCAATATGTGAAGCCTTGGAAGAAGAGGTAGTAAACACTATAAAAGAGATGGAGAAGTTTAAAACATTGTATCTCCAAAATCTTCCAAGCATTAAAGCCTTAGCAGAACTAAACAACATTTTGAGCAAACAAATATCTCCTTTGTTGAAGACTGGTTTAGGCTATGTAAGTGGTTCAAGTAGAAAACATACAGAAAGAAAAGAGCCAGTAAAGATGATCAAGTTCCAAGTCAAAAAACAATTAGACCATGTGAGTACTCTGCCACCAAAATCTAATAAAGACAAGATGATCCCTAATAAAAAACAAAGATATCAGAAGATGGAGCAACAAATTCCAAGAAGAAGGCCATCCTTCAAGTACTAAAAATTCTTCCATGGTTATTGTTTTTACTTCTCTAATTTTGGTCATAAGATTGCAAACTGACAAATTAAGTTTAGAGACATGCAACTGAGGAGATCAAGAAATAAATAATATTTGCAACATAGAACTAAACAACCAATGAGTAGACAAAGTTGCACCAATCAATTTGACCTATTGAACAATGAGCTCGAATGATATAATTTTCATAACTTCGGTCACAAAGATGCAAACTGCCATCCGAAGAATTAAAAAGTAGATCCAAGGATAAAACCCTTATCTAGAAATGCCAGCACATGGAAAAATAAAGATAGTGAAAAATGTGGTCTAGTACTTTCATCTCAAAGACAAAAGAACCCCTGGTATATTGACAGTGGATGTTCCAAACACATGAATGGAGACAAAAGTAAGTTTCTGTCTCTAAGTGAAAGAAAATCATGAAATGTAACCTTTGGAAATGATGCATCGGGAAAAATCAAAGGTAAAGGAATGGTAAGTCTAAGCAATGGAAAAGGGAAAGCTTAAGATGTGCTGTTTGTAGATGGTCTGAAACATAATATTCTTAGTGTCAGTCAAGTTTGTGACAGATGATGTAAAGTCATTTTCACTTCTAAAGATTGTAAAATTCAATCTGTGAATTCAGGACAGTGATTGCAAAAGGCATAAGAACATAAAACAATGTTTATGTTTTGAAAGAAGAAAAAGAAGAATTCCACTTAAACAAGTATGATGAAAGCTGGTTAGGGCATAAGAGACTTGGACACCTAAATTTTGATCATCTAATCAAACTTAGAAATAGTGGGGAAATAAAAGATCTTCCAAAAATATCAAAGCCATATGATTTTGTATCCAAACCTTGCCAAATAGGAAAGCTCACTCGGACACAGTTTAAATATAATAACTTTGCATCAACAGAGAAACCTCTTCAGTTAGTAGATATGTTATGTGGACCATCAAGGGAAGAAGGTACACGAAAAGAAAATTACTTCATGTTTATTATTTATGATTATTCTAGACTTACATGGGTTGCCTTTCTGAAAGAAAAATCTGAAGCATTTGAAAAATTCAAAGTGTTTAAAGCTCTGACTGAGAATCAAACAGAAAAAAGATTGCAGGCAGTAAGGTATGATAGAGGAGGAGAGTTTAGTTTAAGGGACTTCAAAGGTTTTTGTGATAAACATGGGATCAAAAGAGAGTATATTATTCCAAGGACTCCACAACAAAATGGAGTAGTTGAGAGATAGAATAGATCAGTTCAGCAGATGGAAAGATCAATGATCAATGAAAGGAATATTGCTCAGACATATTGGGTGGAAGAAATTCATACAACTGTACATATTCTTAACAAAGCTCATCTCAAGCCAAAAAGTGATAAGACTCCTTATCAACTATGGTTTGGAAGACCTGCTTCAATCAAGCATTTTAAAGTCTTTGGGAGTAAGTGTTATATCAAGAACAATGATGAAAATCTTGGAAAATATGATGACAGGGCTGATGAAGGTATCTTCTTAAGGTATGCTACAAACAATAAAGGATACATATGATATAATAAGAGGCTACATAAATTGGTTGATTGTATTGACATAAAAGTTGATGAAGAAATCTTGGTACGAAATGTAAGCAGTGTTGAATAAACAACAAAGGATATAGTTGAAGTTGAATATGAATAGGTCCAAGAATCAGAAAGAGAAGACTCTGAGTCAGATGAAGATACAAATACTCAGGAAAACTCAAATCAATAGACAACATCAAATTCTCCCTCCAGAATTACTCAAAAGAATCATCCTGCAAGTCAGATAATTGGTGATAAAGACAAAGGTGTACAAACCAGGCGAAGGATAATCAAAGACACTGAGCAATCACATATAGCCTTCGTATCTATGGTGGAACCCAAGAACTTTAATGAAGACAGTAAATATGTAAATTGGTTATAATCAATGAATGAGGAACAAGATCAGATTGAGAAGAACAATACTTGGGAGCTTGTTCCTAGACCTGCATATAAGAATGTAATTGGCTCTAAATGGGTGTTTAAATATAAAGTGAATGAACAAGGACAAATTGTTAGGAATAAAGCCAGATTGGTCTATATGGGGTATGCACAAGTTGAAGGACAAGATTTTGATGAAACCTTTGCACCGGTGGAAAGATTGGAAGCCATCAAAATGTTTCTTTCCTATGCATGTCATAATAAATTTAAAGTATATCAGATGGATGTTAAGTCAACATTCCTTAATGGAGATCTAGAAGAAGATGTATATGTGGAGAAACCTGAAGGTTTTTCACTAAAATATAATCCTGACTATGTCTGTATGTTTAAAAAGACATTATATGGACTGAAACAGGCACCACGAGCCTGGTATTATAGACTAGAAAACTTTCTACAGGACAAAGGGTTCAAGAAAGGTAATGTTGACAGTAATCTATACATTAAGTCTGAAGGTGATGATTTATTGGTTGTTTTGGTTTATTTAGATGACATTATTTTTGGATGTACTAATGACCCTTTAGTTCAGTGTTTTTCTAATTCTATGAAAACTGAGTTTGAGATGTCCTTGATAGGAGAACTGTCATATTTTCTTGGTTTACAAATCAATCAGAGTTCTGCAGGGCTATTTATGTCTCAACAAAAGTATTTGAAAGATATGTTGAAGAAGTTTCAGATGGAAGATTCCTCTCCTGTTAGTACACCTATGGTGGTTGGTTGCAAGCTCAGTAAAGATAATATTTCACCCGATGTTGATCAAAGAACATATCGATCAATGATAGGCAGTCTTTTGTACATCACAACATCTCGTACTGATATAATGAAAGCTGTTGGAATGGTAGGTCGTTATCATTCTGCTCCTAAAAAAAGTAATTTAGTAGCTGTCAAAAGGATATTCAAATATTTGAAGGGTACAATGGATTATGGTCTCTGGTATCCTAGAAATCAAAATTTTCAATTAACTACATATTCAGATGCTAATCGTGAAAACTGTTTGGATTAGAGAAATAACACCAATGGAGGTGCATTCTTCTTAGGTGATTTGTTAGTAGCATGGATTAGTAAGAAGCAAGGATCTATTTATATATAAACTATAGAGGTAGAGTACATGGCTGCTGCTACTTGCTGCACTCAGATCTTATGGATGATACAAACTCTTGCAGATTTGAAGGTAACTTATATTGATCCAATTCCACTTCATTGTGATAACACCAGTGCTATTAGTGTCTCCAAGAACCCTGTTCTACATTCAAAGACTAAGAATATACCAATAGAGTATCGTTTTCTCAAAGAGCAGGTTACAAACAGAGTTGTTCAGCTGAATTATATTCCTTCCACAGAAAAAATAGCTGATATCTTCACTAAACCGCTTGAAACAACTCAGTTTGAGTGTCTATGCCAGAAGTTGGGCGTGACCCTGTTATCAAGTTAAAACAATCTATCTGATCAGGGGGAGAGTGCTCATTGTATCATTGTTTAGGGGGAGAACATAGTCACTCTCAGTTTTCTTTGACATTTATGTCAAAGGGGGAGAAAAAGTGTGGTCTAGATGCTACAGTTGGAGGTCTAAGAATAATAGTGCAGCCTTTCGGGGTTGCCATCAATGCCAAAGGGGGAGATTGTTGGCATGTTTTATAGGAAGAGTGTGCTTGTCATTTATGGAAAGAACAACATCAACGATGGAAAACATGAAAATAATAAGCTCAGGAGGAGAAGTGAACAATATGCAGAGATCAAATCTCAGAAGGGAAAGCTCAATACAAAATTGTGATCAGGATCAAATCCTTGATCGTGGATCTACTTCGAGAGTCCTCACGACCGTTGTATCACTTTAAGTGGAAGGATAAGATAAGTGGGAAAAAATGGTTGAGAATTCGATTATCCGAATTTCCATCAGCCGTCAGATTGATTTAAAGTGGAAGGACAAGATAAGTAAGGGATGAAATCTGAGATCTCGATCACTCGAATTTTCGTCAGTCGTCGGATCGAAATAAATGGAAGGATATGGCAAAAAAATATGGAGAGCCGTTGGATTTAATCCAAGGAAAATATGCATCACAGAAAGATCAAGACGTTGATCTCAGATCTGTTGATTAAGGTTGGTTGTCATTGATGTCAACCCTTGAAGAAAGCCCCGTAGCACAAAGGTTTGGGTAATGGACCCAATATTGTTTGATGTAAATATGATTCATTATTTTTTTGTCATGGTTGATAAGAATTAAATATGGATGAAGTCCAAAGTGGTCCCCTTATGGTGAAAGCCCTCACAGGAAGATGCTTTGTGGAGTAAGAGAACCCATGTTTAATTGTGGAATAATGAAATGAAGGAAAGTGAATTTGTTAGGGAAAATATCCTAGATGGATAGTTCTTGTCATGTCATTTCCAGTGGTACGTGGAACACCACATAATTCCTCACGGTTAGAGAGTTATGGCCATGAGAAGTTGGAGACCCCAGGTTTGGGTAATGGGCTCAAGTTTGTTTGATGGGTAATGGTATGAGTTATGATATATTTTTAGATAATAATATTCTATATGGATAGTACATGTCATGACATTTCTGGTGGTATGTAGAACATCACATAATTCCTCACTGTTTGAGAGTTATGGCCTTACGAAGTTGGAGGACCCTCATATGTCATCTAGAAGCCCCAAAAGGTCAAAGTAATCAAAGTGGTTTAAGAGATTTTAAAAGGTAAATAATAAAGTGAAGTGATGAATGTATTATAATTCAAAGTGAATACAAAATAAATAATTTCAGTAATGAATTTAATGGAGAAATTATAAGTGGACCCAACCCTAAAATAAGGAACGTGGGCCAAGTGACCTAGAAGATGTTTTTAAGGAAGCTACTTGGAGAGTATAAATAAGAGGTAAGGCTCTCTCATTTGAAACACACTTGAGAATATTGAATATCTATAGGTTTCGGAAGAAAACAAATGATATCTAAGCCAAAATTATGAGGAAAGTGAAGAAAAGAAGGCCGAAATGCAAGGAAGGATAAATTCTTTTGATGGTGCTTTCTAAGGTATGTTATTTACAGGTCATCTCACCATTTTCGCTATAACGTTTTTTCTATAATGATTCAGATCCTAAAATTTCTATGCAAGTGATAAAACATATCCAAGTATTTGTGGTAAAAAAATCAGCTTGTGGGTCGTTGTATTTTTGGAGTTACACTCCGTGGAAAATAGGGTTTGTGGCCATTCCTGAAACTAGTCAAAATCAAATGTTTCGGGTAAAAACGTCATAACTTATTCATAACAGATCCAAATTCAGTGATACAAAATGTGTTGGTTAAGGTATAGTATGTAGTATTCTTTGTAATAGTTTCATATCAATTCATTAAATATTTTGTGCGGGGCACGCTCTACAATGTAGCTCTCTAGAGTAAGCCATAATTCAACAAGGTATGCCATTTTTTGCTATAACTCCTTTTCTGAGAGGTTCCAAGTAGTGACACTTGGAGGAATTGCATAAAACACACTGAAGAATTTTTTTATCAGTTTCAGATCTTTATACATTACAGGTTCAAAGTTATGATTACTTCAAGTTAGGGTCGTTGACTAATCCAAAACTAGGCATGTGAGACTAAAGAAAAGTTTGATGAAAATGCTAGTCTCTTGTTTTTAAAGTTAA
>ML812941.1:38958-49224 GCA_009831015.1 Picea engelmannii | reverse complement strand
AAAGTAACAAAAGAGAGACTTGAACTCAAGACCTCTTACTTAATAAGGCAAGTTTTAACCAACTGGTCTAGCAAAACATATTGTAATGTTCAGAAGGAGGATTGGGGGTGTTGTTGTTGTTGTTTTTGTTGTTGTTGTTGTTGAAGACGGCCTTGGAGAGCATGCTCCAAAAAAATTGTTGTTGAAGACAGCCTTGGAGAGCATGCTCCAAAAAAACTCTTTTCACATAAGAAAAATATTTCGCTTCTCGATGACAACAAGGGTTAGATCTCGATTAGCTTACCCGGAAGATGCACCTTTTCCTATCTGTTTCTGATTTGCCGAGATCGCACAAGGCGTGGGGCAAAGAGCATACACAGATCTAAAAGAGTAGCAGCCCAGAAAAAAAAATTACAAACCGAAATAAAATCAAAACTTTGCAAAAATTTTAAAATGCGTATTCAGACTTTATACCTCCAGATTCTGACTGTAATGGCTGTATCTTGGGCAAATGGAAACCTTTTCAGGTGAAACGAAAAGTGTTCCTGAATGAAAAGCTTGCTCCGGACACAATGGAACAATCCTTTCAGCCCAGAAATGTACAGAAATGCCAGAAAATGGAGATGAGGCAACTCGGCTTCACGATCTCGATCTACAACATGAGCGGGTCTTCAAACAGGCTCTGATACCATGTTTGACAACACAGGTATTCCAATAGAGGACGAACACCTTCAGTAACCACTCACATAACCAGGTCAAAGATCAACACACCGATGTTTTCACGTGGTAAAACCCCTACGGGGAAACATCCACGGCTCCAACCAACGAGGCCACTTGGAGTAGTTTATTAATGCAAAGAAAAAGATTACAGAGAGATTTTACAAGAGAGTTTCTCACAATCGATCATCGGCAAATGACCCTCCATGCTATTTACATAGAGATCATGGACCAATCGGGTGTTAAGCCACGGATCAATGGCCGTTAAGATCGAGGAGAGTATGAACTGTCGGATCACTCTATATCGGGAACATATCGTGACCGTCGGATTTGCTAACTACAAATGCATACTAATGCATACTAAAGAAACACACTTTTACCTAACGACATATTAGACCAAGTAGATCTTAACTAATTCCTAAGTGTCTAAATATCCTAACAAGGATTTAGATGGAGATGAAGATATGTCAGCCCGCCAACCCTGGAGGCCACGATCTTAGAAAGGTGACTAAGTATATAACCAAAAAACAATTATAGACATGAAGAAGAAAAGGGGAAAAGGGCTAAGTATCTCACAGAAGAAAATATAATGTTCGTTTATTAATGCCAATCTGTTCGAACGCATGCTGAGTTCTCACTAGTAAAAGCATAAATTGCAGATCATGGAAGTTCTTTGGCTGCAATATGTATATGACGAAACATGAGACATAAGTATTGGATACCGCAAACCTGGGACCCGGTGGTGAGATAATTGGCTAAGTAATGGCTAAGAGAGTTTTTATATTTATTCCAATAGTATTCATATTAATATATATTAGTAGATTATTTCTGGTTCAAATGTAAATCATCTTCCAATTTGCAGGATGCTATTCGGTTTGCAAATTTCGTTGAAACCAATAAGCANTATATATATATATATATATATATATATATATGACACAATAATTTTGTATATGCACTGATATTATCAAATAGAAGAAGATGTAATATATGGAAATTATTGAACATGAACATGACGTCAACACTTGAGTTGCCTTGTAATAGTCATTAATTCATTCTATTTACAGGACCCCGAGAATGAAAGAATAACATGTCCTTCCATTTCTTTCTTTAAGTATAAGGCGGGTGCCACATAAGTATGGCCCATGACAAATTATTATTCCATGTAAAATGTAAGGAACGAACAGAGTAGCATTTATTTAAATCGAAGTGCTGGGAAGCAGAAACAAAATCTTGTCGTCCATGTTTAACGACACACAAATTTTTTTTACAAAATAAAATAAAAAGCAATACCAGAGATTGGAAAACACCATAAAAAAAACCGCAAATATTCTATATTAAAATAAGATGGGTTACAAAATACAACCGATATTATTTGTTACAATGACTGCGATTTGGCCTGCCGCTGACCCAAAAAAATAAAATAAAATGTACAATAATGGAGCTTGTGGACAGTCTTTTATAGATTTCAACTTGACGATGAAATGCTTGATTCATAAAAAAAATGATTTAAATATTAATATCGGGTCATGGACTTCATTGGTGCTTCCACCTAGATCTATCCCAGGTTTTTGAATAATTTGTCTCTTGTAGATATGGCATGCCTGCATTGGCTGGTTATTGAACATTCCATACTTTGCTAAGTGTTAAATTCCCTCTGTTGTCGAAATATTGGGGTTTAAGGTGCCTTCCTTGTAATGTTCTTGATCATTGACATCAAAGACAACTTAGAAATGCGATTCAGTCCCAATTCAAAGACGAGGGAGTGGTTTTATATGAAGCCAAATTTGGGGGAAACAAATCCTGTTAGGCAACATAAGATGAGACAAAAAAGAAATTCAAGTATGTTTTTGACTGCTATTCTCCCTGCATTCGATCATCTGTTTGGTTGAAAACCCTACCTGAAGATTTGTATGTTGAACTTCTTTGTTTTATTACTGTAAATTGGAAGGGACGTCCAAGGTAGCTGCAAAATGTTCCTCTGTTGAAGTACATATCTTATTCCAGCAACACATATCTGGCAAGTGTATCAAATGTTGTATATCACATTATAATATATCGTTCATCATAGGGGTGGTAGACATGGCGTCCCACAAAATGTTATGGAATGTTAGGAAGTGACGCCAAATATTACTCCATGCTTGAATACACTTAGAAGGAAATTATAAAATTGGATACCCATGAACGTGAGAAAATGTATGCGCATTTGAAGAAACATTCTAAAATTATAGAACGTTTTATGCTAAAGTTGTAACAAAATTGACAGACAAGAAATTTCTATCTCAAAGAGTGTTGAGCGACCTTTGGATGCAGTAACAGACTCGACATACAATCCACTTTCGATCACTACTGATACTAATGTCAAGTGTAAGAAGTCATGATCCCAGGTTCCAGGTAGTTTTACCTTCGAGTATCCACATTGGTGGTGATCCCAGGATCCATATAGCTTCGGCTTCGGACATTGGCATTGGCAGTGGCAATGGGAACAATGATATTGACTGCAGTGTGACAATGTGGTGAAAAAGCAGGGCTGTCATCGTCAATGCACTTAAACTACAGGATTTCCAGACCTGCAAAGAACATCGACTTTAGTGTTTCTTTCTCATGACAAATACAATGTTTCTTAGAGTTCATACATCTTTGGACGTTGGGTGTCCTATGCGATAATGACCTTGACATTACAAACGAAATTCATTTTCCTTATCCAAAGCAAGGGAAACAAGAAGAAGATTGACATTAGGTGTAAACAACTCTGGAATAAACCAGTACATTAAGGTCTCGTCTAAAGAATGAAATAAAATCATTACATGAAGGTGGTAGTAAAAGCTGATTTTCAGAAACCAAATCATTACATGAACACGCAAAAATTCTTGCAGAAGGTGGTAGTATAAAGTAATCCTCAGAAAGTGTTGCAAAATCCATAATCCCGAAATCATTCCCATTAAATTTTTTGAGTTACATGTCGATGCAGGCATTTAAAAATTTTGATAGCATCGTTCCCTGGTTATATACCCACCTTCAAGTAGGAGGGGAATATTCGTGCAAAGAGGGGCAAGCTCATCGACCCAGATGCAATCATATGCACATGAATAGTAAAAAACAAATGTGCAGTAGCGATAAAAATTTGATTGTATGTGGAGTGTATAACTACATCTAGAGGACAACGAACAAACTTTGACAAAGAATATGCCTTTCTATGAAGTCTGTTACCACACCCAAAAGTAGCTCAACAAACTTTGAGATAGAAACTTCTGTGATTTTAGGATGTCGTTTTAACCCCCATATAGTTTCCCATACTCACGACGATCCAAATGTATAATTTCCTTCTGAGTATATTCGCGAATGAAGTAATAGTTCGCATCATTTCCAAATAGCACAAATCATTTTGCAAGAAATGCTAAGTGTGACTCCTCTGACGGAAGACAAATTCTTATGTGCTCTGCATAATTTGATACACTTTCCAAATCTGTGTTGTTGGAAGAAACTATATACTTCAATGAAGGAGCATTTTGCAGGCGACCTAAAAATTCCTTCCAAGTCCCAGTAAGAAAACAAAGAAGATTAACAAACAAATCTCTAGGCAGGCTTTTCAACCAACCAAATCATCAAACATAGTGATGCAAGCTGCCCTCAAGACAACCCGCCTCCACCAGGACCTCCTTTGACACGGCCCGAAGAGTCAACACTCTTCCAACTCCTCTCGGGAGTTCTCGTTACCCACAGGGCTCTTCTCGGCGATCTTCCCTTGGCAAATCGGGAAATCGACGTTCGCGCTATCGCGAACCTTATGTGCCCAATTTACATGCAATTCAAAACACCGAACCCCGATCCCTGATGGTCAACGGTCAACGCTCCCACCCTATCGGGGATTTCCCTATCGGGAAATTGGAGTATGCGATGTCACGAATCCTTGACACCACAAAGTCCCGAACCCCGAACTCCGATAGCACGTGCAGACATGGACTTCCTGCCTTCGAACTTCGGTAAATCGCCACTTGTACTCCACTAGAGTCTTCAGGTCCCATGCTGCCACGTCCTCTTCGGGATTTCGCGGATCGCGAATCCACGATACAAGTTTTCTTCGTGGTCGAAAACCCCGAAACGCCGAACGCTGAAACCCCGAAGTCCGATGACACTTGTCCTCCACCTGCTCTGGAGGTCCCACTCAGCTACGTCACTCCTCCGCTCGTGCGATCGGGAATCGCGGGATCGCGATTTCAACTGTCACGAATTCCTTGCATTGGGAAATCTCGAATGCTGAAACCCCGATTCTCCAGATTCGTGCCACCTGTCCTTGTCACGATCAACGACCCCGATAAATTCGGGAAATCGTGACTCGTGATTTCGCAAGGTATAAACTCTTACCTCGCCAAAATACGAACGTCGAACTCTGATGGACGTTGGGTCTTACCTCCTGCGCTAAAGGACTAAACCTCGCGCAGCTTCCCCACGATCCTACGATCAGCGGGATTTCGCAAACCTCCCCGACGATTCAAGTCGTCGATTCTCTTCCTCTTGAGGAATATCTCCTGGGTGTATTCTCACTATGTCGAGAAAGAACTATCCCTCCTGAGCTTGATTTCTCAGACTCCTTCAAAGACCTTCCGTGCGCGTTTTACGTGCTCGACTTCCAACAACTCTCAAAGTGTTAAGTCGTCCAGACCTGCGCGTCCACAGAGACAACAGTCCCTACCTTTCTTTGCTCCGACTCCCTGCTGAGGCTTCGACCTTGACCTGCACTTCACCTGCACGCTCTGTCAACCCAATTCAACTTCTGGGTGAGCGAGAATGAAGGTTTAACTGTAGAGCCTCTTCGACGCACTCTATGCGGAGGAATTCAACTGCACTCTATGCAGGAATCTCCTGGTTCATACAGCGAAACAATTGAAACTTATTTCCTCATTCTCTCAGGTTTTGAACCTGCCATGAAATAACATATGCAACATATAGAAGAAAGGCATAAAAAGAAGCAAGTATGCAACAGCATAATATTAACAACATACAGAGAATAATCACAGCCATGGAAGTGAATCAAAGACTCTTTCTATTAATTCAATATCTGTACATGGGGATTCTTCACAAGTTCTCTGCTCTGCTCTTCTTCCTGTATGAATGAGAATGATAATACAATGATACAAAGGAGGGTGCCTAGATTCCGTTTTCCCTCTCGAAAGAAAAACTGTCTAATCTACAGTTAATTCCTATCTAACAACATTAAAACTATTAAATGCCTTCCTATCTATAATATAATACAAGTGCACTCGGCTTTGAATGCCTTCATTTAAATGGCGGCGCAACAACTTTCCAAAGCATTTCAAAAATATATGTGCTGGCGCTGTCCAACTGTATGTTCTTTACTCCACGTGCTGGCTCGCTTGATGGAGTGTGGATGCTTTTGCATCATACTCCTCGGCTCAAAAGGTTTCATGGGCTCCTGTCCATGAGCTCCTGCACGGTGTGCCCATGCTTCTGAATCACTGCCTCTGTTTCCCAGCTGGCATCCTCCACTGGGTGATTTTTCCATTTCACCAGGTACTCAAAATATTGCTTTCTCCCGGTCTTCCTTCCAACTCTTTTATCCAGTGGCAGAAGCAATTGCCAGTTGCACAGAAGCCTGAGATGGATCTGGATCACTGGTGGTTCATCAGTTCCAGCTCCTTCATCCTCGGTCCTGTAGGGGTATAAATCCGAAATATTGAAAATCGGAGATATCCCGATGCCCTCTGGCAACTCAAGCTCATACGCATTCTCCCCGAATTTCTTCAGGACTCTACATGGCCCAATTTTCTTCATCTTGAGCTTGTTATACGTTCCCTTTGGGAACCTTTCTTTCCTCAGGTGTGCTAGAACCATGTCCCCAACTTCAAACTGAAGTTGTCTTTTCCTCTGATCGGCTCTGCGCTTATACTCCTGGTTCGCCTTCATCAGTCGCTGCTTCACCTGTGTGTGAAGTTCCTGCATTGCTTCAGCGAATTCCTCAGCTCTCGCGCTGCTAGTTTCAGCCTGTTCTGACTCCCTGAGCTTAGAAAATCCTCTCGGCTGTGTCCCATACAAAATTTTAAACGGGCTCTTACCTGTACTCCGATTCACAGAATCATTGTATGCAAACTCTGCTTGTGGTAGGATCTGATCCCAACTACTGTGATGCTCAGTCACCAGGATTCTCAACAGATCCCCCAAGCTTCTGTTGACTACTTCGGTCTGCCCATCTGTCTGCGGATGGTAAGAAGAACTGAATGCCAAGTCAGTCCCTAGCTTCTTCCATAGCGTCCTCCAAAAGTGACCTACGAACTTGGTATCCCGATCCGAGACTATGCTTCTCGACAATCCATGCAATCAGACAATCTATTTGAAAAACAAGTTTGCGATGTGGGTTGCATCGCTGGTCTTATGACACGGAATGAAATGTGCCATCTTTGAGAACCTATCCACCACTACAAAAATGGAATCAACTCCTCGCTGTGTTCTTGGCAAACCCAACACAAAGTCCATGCTAATGGCTTCCCATGGCCTCTCGGGTATGGGCAATGGATGATAGAACCCTGTGTTCTTCTTACGGCCCTTTGCATGTTGACAAATCCTGCATCGGTCAACAAATCTTTTTACATCTGCGCGCATGCCCGTCCAATGATATGATTCGCTCAGTTTGGCGAATGTTTTGTCATGCCCAAAATGACCTACTAATCCTCCGCTGTGTTTTTCCCGCACCAAATTCTCCCTCATGGAGCAATTCAGTATGCACAGCTGATTGCCTTTGAACAACAATCCTTCCTGGATTATATATTCCAGCCATGGACTCCGATCCCGGAGAACTGGATTCTCGGCCGCTTCATAGGCTTCTCCAAAATCTGCATCACCTGCATACATGTCTTTGAGGTTTTCAAAACCCAAAGTCTTGACCCTGAATTCCTGTAGCAATAAACACTTTCTGCTCAAGGCGTCAGCTACCTTGTTGGCAGTCCCTGAAATGTGCTTTATCACAAATGTAAAATTCTGCATTTATTCCACCCACTTTGCATGCTTCTGATTCAGCTTCTCTTGCTGACTCACGAACTGTAACGCATGATTATCACTGTACATGACAAATTCCTTGGGTATGAGATAATGCCTCCACTTTTTCAATGCCTGTATAATGGCATAGAACTCCTTATCGTACGTGGAATATTTCAGCTTCGCATCATCCAGCTTCTCACTGTAATATGCAACAGGTCTGTCATCCTGACTCAAGACCCCTCCAAAAACATACCCACTGGCGTCACATTTCACCTGGAATGTTTTCCGAAAGTCAGGCAACACCAACACCAGTTTCTCTGTTATCTTTCGCTTCAACAAATTGAAGCTCCTTTCAGTCTCTGCTGTCCAATGGAAAACCTTATGCCGCTTCTTCACAGTGTCCATCATTGCTGCGCTAATTCCGCTGAAATTTCGAATGAACTTCCTATAGAAACTAGCCAGTCCATGGAAGCTCCTCACCTCGAAAACATTTCTCTGCGATGGCCAATTCCTGATTACTTCAACCTTCTCAGGATCCATCTTCAATTCATTTGCCGAGATTACAAAGCCCAAATAAATGAGTTCTGTCTGCATGAAGGAACACTTCTTCAAATTGATCAGCAGCTTCTCCTGCTGTAATCTTCTCATCACAGTGGATAAATGCCTCACGTGTTCAGCCTTTGTCTTGCTGAAAATCAATATGTCGTCCAAGTATACGACCACAAATTTTCCAATGAATTCCCGCAGGAATTCATTCATCAGCCTCATAAAAGTGCTTAGCGCGTTTGTCAAACCAAATGGCATGACCAGCCATTCGTACAAACCCTCGTTTGTTTTGAATGCTGTCTTCCACTCATCTCCCTCTGTCATCCGGATCTGATGATATCCGCTCTTGAAATCTATTTTGGAAAAGTAATTTTCCCCACTTAGGCAATCCATCAGATCATCCATTCTCGGCAGTGGAAATCTGTACCTGATGGTAATTTTATTTATCACCCTGGAGTCTGTACACATCCTCCAGCCTCCGTCCTTCTTCGGACTCAGCACTGTCGGAACAACACATGGACTAAGACTTTCTCTGACTAGTCCTTTATCCTGCAGATCCTGAACCTGCCTCTTGACCTCCTCGTTCTCCTGGGGTGTCAACCTATACGCTGCCTTATTCGGCAAGCTTGCCTCGGGTATGAGGTCAATGTGGTGACTCACACTCCTCATCGGTGGCAACGAACGAGGTAGTTCGTCCACGATGATATCAACGAACTCTCCAAGCAGTTCCTGAATCTCCTCTGGCAAGTCGTCCACTCTTGTGCTTGTTAGGACAATTCTCGGCTTCCGGACCACAAAGAATTGTGGATCTTCATTTTTCTCCAGCTCTGTGAGAAGCTCTTTCCCACTCATGAGAAGTATCGTGCTGGTTACTTCCGGATCTACCTTCTTATCCTTCCCCGGAAGCAATGTATGTGTTCTTCCATCCTTCTCCAAGGTGTAGGTGTTCATCCTTCCGTCATGAACGACATTTCTGTCAAACTGCCATGGTCTACCCAATAATACATGACAGACATCCATGGGTATAACGTCACACAGAATTTCATCCCTATATTCACCCATTTTAAAATTGACTAAGCATTACTTTGTAACACATACCTGGTGTCCTTTCTGCAACCATGACACTTTGTATGGACTTGGGTGTCTGTGCGTCTCCAGCGCCAATTTCTCCACCATCTCGGTTGAAACGAGATTATCGGTGCTTCCACTGTCCACTATGACCTTGCATTTCCAGCCCTTGGTCTTGCAAGTCGTCCGGAATAGTCTGCATCTTTGAGCTGTGTCCTCCACCTCTTTCTCAGGTTTCAACAGGACCTTATGCACTGTCAGTGACTTTCCACTTCCAGTGTCTTCATCTTCGACATCACGCCTCTGCGCCTCAGCGACGTGAGCTTTTCCTCTGTCCATCTTCCTCTCTGGACAGTCAATGGCCTTGTGTCCGTCTTTCCCACATGTAAAACATGTGATGACTCCTCCACGTCCTCTACCTCTACCTCGAGTACGAGGAAATGTTTTCACGTCAGCATATCTACCACCCTACTCAGTATGCTGCCTCCTCGGCTCAGCATATTGCTGCCTTTGTTCAATTTGTGGCTGCCTCTGCTGTGAGGTTCCACCCCTCTCAACCTTTCCCTGAGGCCTCTTCCAATCCTCCTTGGGCTTCTGAGTTCTTTCTTGGGCAACTGCCTTGCCTTGGGGCTGGCTTCTGCCTCGCCCTCGCTGTCCCTGCTTGCGGCTCAACTTCTCTTCGGATTTCAGAGCCATCTGGTACGCATCCTCAACTGTTCGGATGGTGACCATGCTCAATTCATCTTGAATGTCATACCTGAGACCATTCAGGTATCTCGCCACCTTTTCGTCATCACTCTCCCGATGACCAACTCTAATATTGAGCCTGTAGAACTCCTCGGTGTACTCCTTCACCGTCATCATCTTCTGCCTCAGGTTCTGCATCCGCCTGAACAGAGTGATTTGATAGTCTCTGGGGATGAATTTCGCTTTCATCTTAGCGATCATCCTGTCCCAGCTCTT
>ML812941.1:5741-33784 GCA_009831015.1 Picea engelmannii | reverse complement strand
AAAATTTTGGCGATTTTTAAGGTAAAATAATTTTATCCTATAGAATTTGGGCGAATCATTTTTAAAATAGCAAATCTCATTTTTGGAAAAACCATGGAAAATTAGCCCATGAGCGAAATTTAGCCCCTAAAATCATCCATGATTGTCACACCAAAGGCTGGTCAGATGCTGGTGCTGGAATCCAAACTTTGAAAGGATCTATCGAAGCCACATGGCTTCCTGACTTGCATTTACCGCTGCTCGGTACTCTGCTTCTGCTGAAGAAAGTGCAATAGCATGTTGTTTCTTACAGGCCCAAGTGACAGGTCCTGAACCAAGGCTGAAAACATAACATGTAGTCGAATTTTGATCATCAGGGTCACCAACCCAATATGAAATAGTGAAACCAACCAATAAAGGAGTCCCCCCTGAACTGTAATGTATCCTGAACTGAGCTGTACCATGAACATAGTGAAGTATCCTTTTAGCTGCTTTCCAATGGCTTTCATGGGGTGTTTGCATATATCAGGCAACAAGACCAACAACAAAGGAAAGATCAGGACGTGTATGAGTCAAGTATAAGAGGCTACCAACTAACTGACGGTACAGGGTGGCATCAACTTCAAGAGAAGTACAGGTGGCAGAAAGCTTGACTCCAAATTGGAAGGGAGAAGGGGTTGGTTTACAATCATCCATGTGAAAGCGACGAATAAGGTCACAAGCATATTTAGACTGGGAAATAAAAATTCCTTCATTGGTTTTCAAAACTTGGAGGCCAAGGAAATAGTGCAAAAAGCCTAATTCTATCATTTCAAATTTCTTCTTAAGGCTAGTTTTCACATGGTTTAAAAGTTTTGAGTCACTACCAGTAAGGATAAGGTCATCAACATAAAGGACAAGGATTATGAGATGGCTTCCTACTTTCTTGGTATAGATATTAGGATCAGAATGACATCTAGAGAATCTAGTGGCAATAAGAAAGCTATCCATTTTGGCATACCAAGCTCGGGGAGCTTGCTTGAGACCATAAAGCGATTTCTTGAGGCGACAAACAAGGCTAGAGTCATTCTGGACATATCTAGGAGGTTGTTCCATGTAGATTTCTTCTTGCAAATCTCCATGCAAGAAGGTGGATTTAACATCCATCTGATGGACCTCCCATTTATGTGAGGAAGCAAGGGCAAGAACAAGGCAGATGGAATTCATTTTGGCTATAGGGGCAAAGGTTTCATTATAGTCAATTCCTTCAACCTAGGAAAATCCTTTGGCAACTAACCGAGCCTTGTGTCTTTCAACACTTCCATTTGATGCATACTTAGTTCTGTAGACCCATTTGCATCTAACAAGTTTTCTTCCTTTTGGAAGAGGTACAAGATCCCAAGTATTGTTTTCCATTAACGATACTCTTCATTCATTGCTATATCCCAATCTGGATGACCTAAAGCTTCTGCAAATGTCTCTGGATCATGAGTTTTTGAAACTTGAGCCAAAAGGGAAGAGGCTCACTGGAACTGTGAACGTGTCTGACACTGATCTGAAGGATCACCGACAAGATCACAAATTGCTTCTCGTGTTGAATAGACCCATCTAGGAAGTGGTGGAGCTGGTGCTGGTTCAAGTTCAAAGGACTCATCTCGAGGAGGGTGAGAAGGCAGAGGTGAATTTTCATCCTCATTTTCATCATTTCAAGAAGAAACCAGATCATAAGAAGGCACAAATGCCGAAGATGGCTCGCAGGCCGAAGAAGGCAAAATCGCTGAATTAGGCTCGCAGGCCAAGAGATTTTCATCAAATTTAACATTTCTTCTAATAATAATGTCATTACAATGTGATTGAAGAAGTCTGTAACCTTTGACATCTTCAAAATAACCAACAAATATACACTTCTCACTTTTAGGCTGCAATGCTTTCCTTTTCTCATCAGGAATGTGAGCCCATGCTATACTGCCAAATACACAGAAGTGACTTACATCTGGTTTAATTTTAGTCCAAGCTTCTTCCATGTTATATTTTTAAGAGCCTTTGTGGGAGTGTGATTTACTATGTAATTTGCACAGTTGATGGATTTTGCCCAATACTTTAGACTTAATCCTTTAGATTGGATCATACAATTAGCCATTTCTTTTAATGTGCGGTTCTTTCTCTCAGCAACACCATTTTGTTGTGGTGTATATGGAACTGTGTGTTGCATTTGGATTCCCTGTGTAGTGTAGTATCTTGTAAAATTATTGTTCACATATTCAACTCCATTATTTGTTCTTAACCTTTGAATTTGATCTCCAGATTGCTTTTCTACAAGGGCCTTGTAGGCCAAAAAATTGTCAACAACTTCACTCTTGAGTCTTAAGAAGTAAACCCAAGTTTGTCTAAAAAATTCATCAATGAAAGTTAAGAAATACTTGCACCCAGAAAAAGAAGGAGAAGAAAGTGGACCACACAAATCACTGTGAAAAAGATGCAAAGGACCCGAGGCGTGCTAAGAGGCACGTTTGTCAAAACTGTCCCGATGATGTTTGCGGAGAACACAACTGACACAAACACCATATCTGCATGAAACAAGAGGAAGACCAGTCACCATCTATTGATTACATAGTTGCTGCAATGAGCGATAGTTTAGATGATCAAACCTCTCATGCTAAAGTTTGGTCAAGTCATTGCTATGAGCAACAAAAATTGATGAAAAAGCTGAAGACCCAAAGTTGTCAAACTTGTACAACCTGGTAATATCATCAACAATTCCAGTTGCAAGAACATGTTTAGGATCTTTTAGATCCTTGATTACAACTTTGTGAGGTGAAAACTCGATGATTTTACCTTCACTTGAATGAGTGATTTGATATACTGATAGAAGGTTACAAGAAAGACTTGGAACACATAATACATCATTGAAATGACCATTATCTACTTGAACTGTTCTAGATCCTATAACACTAAGAGATCTATCATCACCAACAAATATTTTTTTGGTGTTACATTCATTTAGAGCAGAAAATATGGCTTTATCCTTAGCCATATGATAATATGCTCCTGAATCAATAATCCACTCATCAGAAGAAGAAGTAGTAGAAGTAGAATTTGCATTGAAGGAGAAACCAGAAGAAAAAAGTGCATGTCCGTGAGAAGAAGAAGTAGAATCAATACCGATGTTGTGCTTCTTCATCGCTGCTTCTAAAGTTGCCATCTTCTTGAAACATTTGGACTCATCATGACCATATTTATCACAAAAGTTGCAATGTCTGTTAGTATTCTTACTTTTATATTTTCCTCCTTTGTCACCAGTAGGAGCTGAAGTTGTCTGAGCAAGTTTGGGACCCTTATGTTGTTTGTTGTTGTAGCGAGGATGTTTCTTCTTGGGATACTTGGGTTTATCTTTTTGTTGGGAAACTAAGGCTTTGTTGGAGGGACCTGCAATGTTGATCACTCCAAATTGTACAAGCTTATCTTCCTCTCGAATCAAAGAAGCAAAAAATGACTCAAGAGTGGGTTTTTCATAAGCTTCTTCCCCTAGAGCCTCTCTCATGGCATAAAAGATATATACAAACACAGAATATGCTCTACCTAGCTTAGAAAGAATAAGATAGATGCAACGCTCTTCCTCCATCTTTATCTTACATTCTTCACATAAAATTCTAAGTGTTTTAAACCTATATAGATAGTCTCCAAGGCAAGAAAAATCACTTGGACTCAAGGTCAATATTTGAGTTTCTAACTGTTGTGCTCGAATAATATTGAGTTTACCAAACACAGATTCAATCTTTTCCCAAGCTTCTTCGGGATCATCAATGTCTTGAATGTGGTACCTTAAATTAGGAGAGATGAAAATTCCGATTAGTCCACATGCTTCGTCATTCCTATTATCCCACTTGGCTTTCTTATCAACATTAGTGGGTGATTTTTCCTTTCCCAAGGTAATCCGGTACAAGCCTTTACTTTTTAATAAGTCTTCCATATGAGATTTCCATTGGAAGTAGTTGTTGCTGGTAAGCAAGACAGTATTTGTAGAAGTCATATTAAATATGCAGATAATATGGATTTAAAATCTGAAAATGATGATTTGGATGAAAAGAGCTCAAAAATTTACGTGGTTTAAAAAAAAAACAGCACTGAAAACGAACTTTCGATGTTAGAGTTATGCCCTTTTTAAAAAAGACACAATCGGTAACCAAATGACCACGTGATTGTGTAAGCTGCTTTATGAAGTGACCCACTTTTATAAAGAGAAGTGGGGATCACTTTTACAATGAAGTTACCTTATAAAAAAAAGGCTGCATGCAAAATAACTCTAAAATAAAATATTAAAGCTACTTATAATGATTCACTTTTATACTTGAAGTGAAATACACTTTACAATTTTTGCATAACTTTTTCAAAAAAGGTAACAAAAGAGAGACTTGAACTCAAGACCTCTTACTTAATAAGGAAACTTTTAACCAAATGTTTTTTGTTGTTGTTGTTGAAGACAACCTTGGAGAGCTTGCTAAAAAAAAACTCTTTTCACACAAGAAAAAAATTTCACTTCTCGATGACAACAAGGGTTAGATCTCGGTTAGCTTACCCGGAAGATGCATCTTTTCCTATCTGTTTCAGATTTTCTGAGATCGCACAGGGCGCATGGAAAAGAGAATACACATATCTAAAACAGTAGCAACTCGGAAATAAATAAATCAAAACCGAAATAAAACCCAAAAAACTTATTTGCAAAAAATTTAAAAAATGCGTATTCAAACTTTATACCTCCGGATCTGACTGTAATGGCCGTATCTTAGGCAAAAAAAAACCTTTTCGAGTGAAACAAAAAGTGTTCCTGAATGAAACGAGTGCTCCAGATGCAATTGAACAATCCTCTTATCCCATAAATGTACAAAAGAGACAAAACTGGAGATGAGGCAACTCATCTTCACGATCTCGATCTACAACATGAGCGGATCTTCAAACAGGATCTGATACCATGTTCGATAGAAAAGGGATTCCAACAGAGGATGAACACCTTCAATAACCACTCACATAACCAGATCAAAGATTAACACACTGATGTTTTCACGAGGTAAAACCCCTACGGGGAAACATCCACGACCCCAACCAACGTGACCACTTGGAGCAGTTTATTAATGCAAAGAAAAAGATTATAGAGAGATTTTACAAGAGATTTTCTCACAATTGATCATCGACAAATGACCCTCCATGCTCTTTAAATAGATATCATGGAACAATCAGGTGTTAAGCCACAGATCAATGGCCGTTAATATCGAGGAGAGTATAAACCATCAGATCACTCTATGTCAGGAACATATTGTGACCATCAGATTTCCTAACTACAAATGAAAACTAATGCATACTAAAGAAACACACTAGAAAACACACTTTTACCTAACGACACAATAGACCAAGTAGATCTTACTAACTCCTAAGTGTTTAAATATCCTAACACACGGTTGGTATTTTTCAATACTGGGAGCCATAAAAATCCTTTTGTAGTCCATCTTTGTATGTGATTACTACAACTAGAGAAGAAGGATTGTAATGCTACCTTCGTCTCATTCCTGATCGCCAATGTTCAACACAAAACCTACCTCCATCAGAGCCACAACGATGCACAAGAAAAGGGAATCGTATTTTCTCTTCATGTACAAAGATGTTCTGCAAGAGGATTTCGACCCAGACATCCCCAACAGTCAAATTTCCCACCTGAAAACTGCAGATAGCAAGTGAAGCTAATCACGACACCCAAACACGACCGTCAACGGAGAATGACATAAGGCCAATGTTGGACACATAACCTACCTCCATCACAACCACAGTGATGCATCGCAACATGAAATCATATTTTCTCCTCACATACAAAGATGTTCTTCAAGATGATTTCGACTCAGGCATCCCCAGTTGTCAAATTTCCCACCTACAAACTGCAAATAGCAAGAAAAGCTAAACATGAAACCCAAACCCTCCTGTCAATGGGGAACTACAGAAGGACAGTTCCAATTGTGATTGCAGAACCCCAAGCATGAAAACTGCAACAAGACCAACAGACAAACAAGAACAACAACAACATGAAAACAAGAAATCAATGAACATGCAAGAAGCAACCATGAACTAGTGAACCAACAATTCTGCTGAAGAACAATATTGCCCACATTTACTGCAGAGAACATTGTATATAAAGAAAAAAAATGAAAGAAAATGTATTGTAATAGGCCTCTTAAGTAAACATTTAAGTCTGTTAAGCCTGTTAGGTAAACATTTAAGTTTGTCAGAACTGCTCTGTAAACATTTAAGAAAGAATGTAGTGTGGCAGATCTCTTACGTACAAAAAAACATTTATTTTATTATTTTATAACAATAATAAAAAAATATCAGTGACAATAGTTCGAACAATAGAGCCTATGTAATTTTTTATTTTTTTATTCAAAGGACAAACTAATCTATGTAATTTTTTATTTTTTTATTCAAAGGACAAACTAATATGAAGTCAACTTATAAAAAACTGACTATCTATCTTCAAAACTTTGGATATCCAAACATTTTAAGAAAAAAAAACAACTCATAAATACCGTACATGATCAAAAAACTTTGGATATGCTAACATATCAAACATTGGGGATAACGAATCCGAAAATAAGACCTCCAATTTGATATCCAATCAGATCACAACATATATGGTATTTTTTATTATATAATTTTTAGTTCCCTAGTTCCAACAATAGATATTATGCAAATATTTGTGGTCAAAGGAAAAACTAATATGAAGTCAACGAATTATCGATCACTGTAGTCCCTCTACACCTTCGATAGGGACTAATAATGCCCATTTACAGTTTAGGTCGTTAATAAAAACTATTCTTTGGGAATTATTCCTTTAATAAATATGAATTTATAACAAGACACATTCCAATTAGTGATAATTATTTTTGGTGTTTAGCTTGTCTTGGATAATGACAGTATTTGAAAATAAGAGAAGAACTCAGCATTTGGTGGGACAAGACAAAACAAATGAGTTAAGCTTAAGATTGTGGACTAAAATTAGTTTTGAGGTGAGGGAAAGATCAATGAGTAAGGTAATTTTGCGAGAAGCCAAAAAAGTTTTGGAGGGACGTTTTGAGCTACAAAATCTAGCTCCAACTGAGGGATGGTGTCTCCCTGTGAGGCACCAAGAACTGTAGACCTGTGCCTTCTATCACTGGGCATGGAGTCACTCTTCTTTTAGAAACCAATTTTTCTCTCTCATCACATTCTTTAATAAAGGATCCATACCTGCCAAAGCTTAATATTTGGTAGAAAATATTTTTGCTGACAACACATGATTAGTAATAAACAAAAAATATATGGATATACAAGTACAATGTCATATATTCTTGTAAAAAAAGTAAGACTAGTTCTCATTGCAGAATTTTAATGAAAGAACTCCTCTTTATTTATAAACTATAATCTCTCTAAATTATTTACAAAGAAAAGAAACAAAAACTTATTACATGAAATCAAACCCTTTTCTCTCAATGTCTTAAAGAATCCGCGGTAGGAATGATAGATCTGACGGTTAGGATTGAAAGAAAAATTCCTAGTTGTTCTCTATCCTTACTCAAAGAAATGCATGATTGTTGTTTATTTACCAGTAACATAGTCTAAATGTGTTGAGACAGGGCTAAATCTGAGGGGACTTCTAATGATGGAGTATGAAAATAAATATTCATATGATCATTCCTCTCTTGTATTCCGGTGTTACTACACTGCCAAAAATAATCCATAGTCTATGGTGTAGTTACACTGACATCCAAGGTCTTGCTCCACTGCCAACGAGAATCCATAGCCCCGACGAAGATATCTGCATTTCCTAATTGAATTTCCTTTCACCATCTCAATTTCATTTTTATGATTTGAGCATCCTGAGAAGGGGGGAAATTAATATGTTTAGACATAGAGGGATGATTCCTGTTATTGAATATGAGTTGGATATGCCCATGTAATAATGTATACCCATTTAATGTGTCCATCCCCACAATCTTAACTGTATCTCTCCACATGGACCAATTATTATTTAATGTTGTGTATGGATATGATACTTCGAGTAAATAAGAAAATCCGTTTCGAAATTTGTCATCCCAGTCAATCTCTAGGGGATGACTACTAAAAGAACAAGCCTTTCAATGTAATCATGAGAAAAACACTCTTTGAAAGAAATGTTCACCAATCTCATCATGGAAACATACTAGGAACATAATTACCAATTAGGAAAATAATTTCTATTAATACCCTTACAATTATTGAGATAAAAAGGTTTTATAATATTTACTTTCATTTTATTTTATCAATTATTTTATTTTCCTAACTATACATGTTTTGAAAAAGTAAAACCAAAATCTTTAAAACATGTGCAATATTTAAACAACTAAACTATTTCTTAATGATAAGATTATCTATGTACATATCTTCCTACCCTAATAAGATCCATACTTATGTTAGGTTATGTGAAACTTCCAATGATACAAGGTAAGGATCACCCTTTATTACTAAAATGAAAAATAGTATGCATAATAGCAATTCATGATAGAAATGAAATCCATACTCACAATTTGTAAATAGTGAAAGAGTTTTAGTACATGGAACTTACAAGTAGACTCCCATGGGATCTTCATAATATTAAAGATGACCTCATGATTATCCATATACCTGTCATCCTGGTTCAAATGGTTAAACTTGCTATTCTACTTCCTCTAACTAACTGAATGGTTGTTGCATAAATACTAATTGGTCTTTGAAAATTTCAACAGGAACATACATCTCAAAACATTTTTCAACATTTTTCTCCTCACATGGCTTTTTATAACTGACATATGTGGACTTACTGCTGAAAATTTCCATCAATAATAAAAGAGAAATACATTCTTCTTGTTTATGGAAATCAACATTATAATCATCATACCTGGGTTGATTTGCAAAAATTTCTGAAGATGTTTCTTGAGAAATTTGTTGTTCCTTGTTGCTTGCATCAACCAAACAACTATGTATTTGATGTTTATCCCAACTACTAACTTTTTGAACATAAATTTCTTGACAATAAATACGAACAAAATTTTTTTCATATGAAAATGATTTTGAATATTCTTTAACTGGAAGTGAAATGGCTGAGATTTGAAAATCACCATGATCATATTCATAAAAATCATCATAAATAGGTGAGTTGCTATAGATTTTTGTAAATAATGATGAAGAATTCTACCCTTATTCATCAATATCTCGGTCTTCAAAAATATTTGGGACAACGATTTCTTCAACAAAAACATATGACAACAACATGCCCTTGCAATATTTAGTATTTGAATCTTCACATTCATCATACACAGGTTCAATATTTGAAAATCTAGTAGATGCAGGCTCATAAATATTCCTTTTCTCTGAATCATTATATACAAAAGATTGTTGTCTATGCATATATTCAATCATTTCTTGAGCAACAATGCTATATAAATTATCTTTTTCAACGCAATCTCCTTTAATCTTATAAGAAAAATCATTTTCAAAAGACTCATCATCCAAATCTTGAGAGTCATCATAAACTAGTCTACTAATGAAGGCTCACTGTGAATCAGTTGTACTGTTGATCCATCAACATAAAACCAACTCATATTCTTATGTAAACTTTCATGAACATTTACTCATACATTTCTTTATCATCGTAAAGGGAAGAAATAGACAAACCCTCATTATCAAATATATCAATACTTATTGGATTTTGAAATATTTCCTTATTGGCAAAAAGTTTAGAAATGGATTTTATTACAACAGACTTTGTTTTAATGTCCACATCCTCTTGCAGACTTCTTGAAGCTTCTGCAGGTATTTGTATTTGTTCTCCATGGGAAACTAAAACCTCTAAATATTTTTCCTTTTGTACTTGGGAATTGAAACTTTGTTTAAGATCATTAAGAAGTTGCTCCACAAAACTTTGTTTATCATCTATACCAAAGTTTTATGAAAATCTATATAGTAGGCTAAAGCGGTAGATATCTTAAAAAATATGAGCATATCCTATATCTTTAAAGGATTCAACAACCATTTGAAACTCTTGATCACTCTCAATGAAAGAGGAAACAATATGTTGATCATCATTATGATTTTTATCTTTAGGAACAAGAAAAGAAACTATATCTTCTTTAGAATGTTCTTGGATATGTTCATAACTACTATCTTGCTCACATTTTTCATCTGTAAATTCGTTTTCTTCTTCTGAATTATAGGAGCAATATTATATTTGAAATTCTTCATTACACCAATGTTCAAAAAGAAGTTAAGCTGGATATATTATCCTACAATTATAGTGAAAGCATGCATGGAAATATCTCAAAGACGAAATACTGACACTAGGGAGACCTCTAAACCATTTTTGGGCATCTCTCTCCAAAGACATCATAAAAAAGATTCATTAATACATCTTCATGAACAATACCCAATTGATTCATACAATCATGAAAATCTTGTAAGTGTTGTGCATGGTTATCATCATCATCTTCTCAAAACCGAGGAAGGAATTTATCCCATTTTTCCATAATGAGCATATCATTTAGAAAACCAAGTATAGAAGAAAAATCAAAAGGAGCATACCTCACAACTACTCGGGAAGCAATTGAGTTTTCCATGGAAAAAGTATGGAATTATCAAAGTGTGGAGTCATCAAGTGAAATTTTTCTTAAAAATATATTCTTGAAAAGAACCAAACTGCCTGTTGTTTTGTTCTTGTTCATCACTAGGAAACAAAATCTAATCCTCGTCATTTACCATAGAAATAAACTTTTTTACTTCGCACCCTAACAACGATGCCCAATCGGATGTTGTTCCTAGCAAGGGAACAATGCCAAGGCATGCTATGGAGGCTTGGGAAAATCCTCCCCGCTTTTGGCCTCAAGCTATCTCTTGGGCTAGAGGGGGTAAGCCTCAAATTGTAACAAATATTATTGTTTCAAGTAACCTCAGAGATTACTATTTAATGCAAACACTAATGTTAGTTTTAAATGATTAATAAATAATATAATGTTGGAGAATTAATAACAATAAGAGAAATCAACTGGCTCCAAATAAAATATCAGATCAGGTCCTTTCCATTGGGAACCTTTATCCAACATTACAGATACATAAAATAAGTTAATGGAAGATGCAAAATAAAATCTCAAATACCAGTGGGAATGGCATAGCAATCCTTGGCACCAAGGAATAACAAATTATCGGAAACAATAAAGAGGATGGTAGTCCTTAACATTTCAAATAACAATCTCAAATGCCAATGAGAATGAAATAGAAATCCTTGGCACTGAGGAATACTAAATTATTATAAATAATAAAGAGGATGCCAATCCTTAACATTTCAAATAAGAAAGAAAACATGTTTGGTGTTTAGATGAGGCTAATAGATTTCATGAAGACATATTGACATATTCACCTAAAACCAATAATTCAGCAGTAACAAAAACCCTTGTAAAATCTTGATTTTTGATAAGAGGCATTTATTTCTAACATGCAACCATGTATGTTGAATCTATTGCAAATATTTTAAAGAAAATACTCACTCAGAACCCTGAAAATCAATCAATACAATCACAAAGAATAACATGTATTTCACTAATTATGGCTTAACATATTATTTAGAGAAATCTATAAAGAAAATATTGACAACAAGTTTGCAATATATTATTTATTACTGAAACAAAATAGTACAAAGATTATAATTACTCAGAAGAGAATAGTCTTTGGATTAATTGAAGAAATATTACAAAAAACTGAGAAAGAAGAAAGGAAAGAATATGCAAGAAGGTGGTGAATCTTCCGGTTGGTTTTCCGATCTACTATAAAAGATATGGCCATGTGGGATCTGAGTACCTTCAACCCCTGTGCTACAAGAAAACTCCAACCCCTTTATTCTTCTCCAATGCTACCTTTTATCCTTTCTTGTATGTTAATTTATGCCTCATCTTCTAGTAACTACATTCCAAAAATAGAAAGTTATGGTTGAAGGAGTTTCAATAATTTGCTCAATAAAAAAGAGGAAATTTGTTAATATTCCATTTCCACCAATTAATATCATTAATTATCATATTTTTATAAATAATCATGAGTATTTGGAGATTGGAGATTGCTCCATTCTCAACTTTTTCACAAGCAAAATTAATTTTTATGAACATTCAAATGGTTGAATTCATATTCAAATTTCACATAAGCAATATGAGTTGAAATAACGACCTTGATGAGGGTTTCCATTCATGGATTTTACACAACAAGAATATTAAAATAGTACCCCACAACTTTCTCCATTGATTTATACACATGGATACTCGCAATGATTTTGCATTAATCCAAGCAAATGCCATCCTAGCATTACTTTCAAGGTGCAATGATTAAGAACAACCATTGTTACATTGTATATGCGTTTGGTTTAAAAGAAACTACTAATGCATATTTTTGAACAACTCACTTTGGATTCAATCTCATTTAGACCCAATGATTTTGGTAAATGATCCCTTTCATGCGACCAAATCAGAAAGTGAGCCAACAATATTAAATTTATTTTTTTTGAAGGAAATTTACCTCATGAAAAATCCTCTGAGTAATTCCCCATGATCCATGGATGGTAAACGAGGTAAACCGTTATCCTTGATTATGGATCCTAACCTCGTGGGGATCAAGAGAGTCAAACGTATGACCTCCCCAACTTTAGGGTAGAGATATCACATCTAGCTCATGATAGCTTGAGCTAACCCTCGTGGATAAATAGTATAAAATTTATGTATATCTATCTAAGTCTATTAATTTTTGGATTCATACCTTACTCTGAACACTTGGTAACCAAGATCTAAACATCACCATTTTGGGTGACAACGTTTTTCATACACTTGGCATGCAAACATTTGTACAAACACTTTCCCACAATTTAAATACAACAAATCAAAATATCAAGAAGAGGAGATCCATGGACATCAAGTCTGGATCTAGGTTGAACCCCCTCCAAAGGGTGTTATGCGTTTACCAGAAAGTCACTAGATCATGGAATTAACCTCTACAAACCTTCTTTAGACTCAAAATGGTGGTTGCAAGTCAATATAGCACAAATTCCCCCTAAAGTTGGTCCGAATCAAAATAGAATTGCCTAGGGACGTGATTTCTTAAAATCAAATCAACAACCCATAAGATCACGAAATTTCAAGATCAAACTCAAATAAAAACATGTAAATTCCTTCCCAAAATTTATTATCATGAATCTATAGTTTGTTTCCTAATAACACACAAGTATTGCCCCATTTATCCATTACCATATAGAGAAATAAAGAAGGTTACAAAACGTATTCATATCTTTTCACAAGTTAATCAACATCGTGCACATAGATTTTACGCAAAGCAATTGCACCATATTACTTTTTTGATTTAACCACTTACTCAAGCTAAGAATATTGAAGGTATGAAATCATGGTTAGATATAGAAATTGCCAAATACACATTGAACACATTTAGACATTTTAACAAACACTTGGCATCTCTACTACCGACTACATTTATTCCTACAAATATTATCCCATAAATCTTCCCTATTTAACAACACAATATATCCATGAACTCGAGGTTTTAACACAAACATGTTTCCTCAATTTACTAGCATAATGAATACTTAACAAGTATCCAAATTAAACTTAATTAATTTCCCAAATATACAACATCATTCATTCAGGAATTTTTCCAAACATTTGGCAAACAAACCCCATACTTTTGTTATGAACTAAGTTTTAGCCAGAAACTTCATTCAACAAATATATATTGCTGAATATGTCAATTCATTTATTATCTAAGCAACAATTGAAATGATCTCTATTCATCCTTAAGAGTAGGAAAAGTTATACATGAGATACTCATCCATTTTTAAAAAATGCAACCAAATCAATTCTTAAGCCAACCATTTATCATCTTTGTGAAGTATATCCATTTTTGTTTTTGTCTTGCCAATATGACCTATTTTTCACATCAATTTCTTCACATCTCAATAATTTCTTCAATTTCAATCCACTATTAGTTATCCATTTCTCATAAAAAAAAAAATATCATATTAACAACTAAGAAGCTCATTTCCTCATTCGCAAATTTACTCAATAGTTAACAAGCATTCTTTGAATGCCATTATGATACCACTAAATTTACATTTAAATTTTCAAATCAGATGTATAGTTAATTTACATAACTTGCAAAAATAATACAAATTATAAGTGACCACTTACCCATACTACAAACATGTCCAAGCTCCAAATTGTTTATGAGACCTTGGAATTATTATAGTGATATTAGAGAATATATTTAAGTAAATCTATTGTATTGCATATTTGTCTCAAAGGTTGTTTGTGTGTCTGTGTGCGCTATGCACATTCATACCAAATTTACATTTACATGATTACTCATAATTCAATTGTCTTGGTTATGTTATTAGGTTCATATGTTGCATACCTTATATAAAGTTGTTTTGAAGTTATAACCATGTTTGCCATACGTTGTTCTATTGTTGAAATTGTTCATGGTTTAAAAGTCACACATTTTATCTTCATCAACTAAGAACTAAAGTAATATTTGCAAATATATATTTCCACACTTCATCATAGTATAATAAATCACTTTGGAGTATAATCATAAGGTACCTTAGGTATTGATTTTTTCTCTTGGTTATATTCTTTTACCTTCGGTTTTGTTTAAGTTCTTTTACTCTAAATTTGGATTTCCATTTTTTTTTATAAAGGATATTTAATTTTGAAGAGTGTTACAAGTGTTAGATTATAAGTCTTACTTATGTAGTAATATCAAGTTGTTAGGGATTGAGTTATTGTTGGATGATGGTTGAGATAATCACTCAACCAATTCCTCTCGAATAAGAAATAGTTAGATCTAATAACCATTTGCAACCTCTATAAAAGAGACAAACACTATTGTAATGATGAACTGGAACTAATATTGAAGTTAGTTAGTTGAATTTAGTGAATTTTTTGCAGGAATCGAATCCAAATCTCTCCTCAACTGTCTTCATTTCTCAACTGCAACATTGATTCCATTTGGAAATCGCATCTCATCCTCATTCAAATATTTTTCTTGTTTCTCAGGTTCCCTTAGCTCTTGTGGGAGAAAATTCCAGACCAATGGTGAAAGCTCCAGAGAGAAATATGGGAAGCAATAGGGAGCGACATTGGTTATAGGGGTAACAAGAAATGTAGCAATAACCTTTTGAGTTATTTGTGTAGAGTTGAGCATCCAATATTCGTTAGGATCAAACTTTCTTTCTCTTTGTAGGATCCTAATGCAGTCAATTCTATGTAGGAAGATCCATGTGATTATTGTCTTCTAGAGACTGTGTTGGGCTATAAGTAAAGAAAAACTACATGATCTATTATTATTATCAAACAACTAGAGTGCTAGAGACTTCTGGAACCAAATTGGTCATTTGATGCAATTGGATTAAGTGCTATAAATCACACTTTCATCCATATTTCATTAATTCAATTGATATGTGTGGTTACATAGTTTCAATTTTTCTCACGAAAGATTAATGGATACTTCTACCGCATTTTTCTTTTCCTTCCCATATTCTTTAAATAGTTTTGATACAATCCATAATGCCAATTGCCTCAATTGGTTTAGGGCACCTTTGCAAGGTCCTCGAAATCAAAACCTTAGGGCAGGGTAGGGACGCTGAGGCCATAAAGATTCTATAATATCTCACTAAACATGTCCAACCCATTTTGATGAAGTGAAAATGGCATGTCAAGGTCTTATCATAATCCTATTATCCATCTTTTTTAAGATTAAATATTGGACAAGGTACACAATTTCAAATTAGATTGAGGAAGCTCTAACAAAAAAACATGGTTCTATCAATATAAGCTTGTTGGGCACTATTTTGCATGAATGCCATCGTGCACACGATGCCAAGTTTTACAATCTATTGGATGAGATCACAAAGGAATGCAAATAGATGATGACTAAGGGAATCAATGGTACTAGAAAAGTATTTGATGCCCTAGGAAAATGATTAGGAGAATTCTCACAATTCGCCTCTTTCATCCCTCTGAGAGAATGCTTTGCATATTGCTACTACAAAAATAAAAATACAAATAATAACCTTCGGACTGTAGTACTTTCATACCTATTCTTTATGTCCTTATGGGCTATGCTCATCGCTTAAAAATGATCTTCTAGGTTAGTATTCATTAGAAACATCATAATATAAGGAAGATATGGAAATCACATCACTTCAGGTGATCGTGTCCAATTCTTATTAATATAGATTAGTAAGATAGGGAAGAGATTGAAAGCACATCGCTTTAGGTGACCATGTTCAATTCTTATTAATATAGATTATTTATGATGATAAGACCTTTCTTCATTTTAAGAGGCCTACACCATGAAGAAATAGAGGGATGCAGTGGAAGATTGATAGTTTTTCAATAGTCCATGATGCTTGTGGATAAGAGAAACTATACCTTAGTGGGGTTATGAGACATGCATTTGGGGAATGTTGTCCAATAGTTGAAGGGAGATCTAGGATTTGGAATTTCAACATCATACCTTTGCGAGCATTATGAGACATTTCAAGTTCTAAAGATTTCCAATGATGTAGGGAAACTTATGTCATATCTAGGAGACTATACCTTTCGGTGGAATAGGGAGAAACTTGAAGAAGTCTTACTGGTTCAAGCAATGTTTTCAAAGACAAATCCTTTGAAGAATGCTAGGTTCTATTTTTGGTTGTGTCAATGTGTGTTTCTTTCAATGAGTTTTGTTTCAGTGCAATAAGTCTTAAGAGGGGTTGTTAGATTATAAGGTTAACTTATGTAATAATATCAAGTTGTTAGGGATTATTGTTGGATGATGGTTGAGATAATCACTCAACCACCTCCTCTTGAGTAAGAAATAGTTAGATATAATAACCATTTGAAATCTCTATAAAAGAGACAAATGCTATTGTAATGATGAACTGGAGCTAATATTGAATATCTTATTCAAGTTACTCTCGTTCATTCTTCAATATTTATCATTTAAGCATCATAGTCAATATTTCTTATAACAAGGTTGTATTCTAGCATTAATATAAAAAAATTCAAACATCTAACCTTACACTGATTGAAGAATCCATACACACTTACATTCTTACTTCATGCTTAGTAAAATAAAAAGATATGATTCCTTCTTGAAGACCCATACTTGTTTTTTTGTTGAAGGAACCATACCAATATGTACAAGGGTCAATGCTCCATCATATTATGAAAGCATAGGAACATCGTAATTTTGCTAGATGGGAATCGAGTGCAATGCCCCATCCGATGTGGGATTTAAAAGCATACGGTGTAATCCTTTCAATGGTGAATTGTAGGCATTCAACAAAATCTTATCACACAATTTCCTATGAAAGGTATCATTATATGTATTATTAGTCAATGAAAAAATTATCATCACACTATTTCCTAAGACCAAGAACACCATATGCATAGTTAAAGAAGGGTGGAGGCAAGAGAAAATCATCTTAGGACCCCCCCTTGAACAATTTCGGGATGGTTCTCATAATATTTGAGCCAAAACCGATCATTAGATCATAGAGGGGGACAATATATACCAACTCTACCATCTTCATGAGATCAATGTGGAGGAGCACTTCATCTTCCAGTTCCCCATATATTACAATATTACAAGATGGTTTTATTGTCTTTTTAGGGAGCCGTAGAGGTATTTTCCCACTTTTTCCAATTCCTAGACCAAATATTCTTGGCCTTATACATGAGAGAGGCCCTTGGACTTCACCCCTGCCTAGACCAAAACCTACACAATGGATTACCACTTTATTTTCAATGATTTTGGTTGATGGAGGTACCAAGAGGCATGTGAACAACAAAATTGCATCTAATGGTCATATCTATGAGACTCCGAGAGGCCTTCCATTCTCAACCAACAACACCCTTACATACATGTCACCTCAAATCTTGAGACATATCACATGACACCAACATACATGATACCTCCTCCCAATCTTAGTAATGGGTTACACTGTTTAGAGAGTGAGACATTTCTAAGACCATATATTCTTTCTCTTCATGATCCTCCAATCAATCATCTATTAGTGGTTTCTTCCCTAAAATATTGGATGTCAGGAGACATAGTATCAGGGGTTGTTGATCACCACCTAGATGATACATCCCCTATTAAAGATTTGATGTTTTTGGTCTTTGGCTCTCCACAATACTTGCATGCATCTACCTTACTGTTTTTCCCCCCCACTCCATGATATTAGACTTTAGACTTTAGATCTTATTCAACATAGATTAGATATGATTATATCATTAGTTTCTAGGAGGGGCCTTTAACCTCCCACTTTGTATTTCACATTGTTGTACTTAGCAATCCCATTGACTTGTTTATGGTCATTTATTAGACATTAATAAAATTATCTTATCTTATCTTATCTTATTCATTATGGGAATAATAGAAAGATGGTGGATCTGAGTAAAGAAAAAGGGAAGAGAAAAAGGACATTGTGCCCAATGAATCAATACCCACATTGGAATATGGGAGTTTGGGTTATTTAGAGGAAATCATTATCACGACTAAGAAATGAAACCAATAAAATAGTTCCCAAAATAAGACTCCACAATAGAAGATGTTGATTTTTCAATAAAATTTAAATAAGGTAAAACTTACAAAATATATATTTTAGTTTATCTGGTTAACATTAAAATGTAACGTTTTCTTTTATTTAAAAAGAGATAAACATATTCCTTTTTTTAGTACAACTTGAGTGGGAATAATGGTCAAGAACATGTGTTTACTCCTTGGAGGTTATTAGTTCAAATCCAGAGGGGGTTAGGATATGTACACCTTTGTAAACTAAGACATGAAACCCGTATGCAGAGGGAGTCCCATGTCCCACAATAAAAAAGGTCTTGTACATTAATTTGGTGTTTGGCTAGGTAGTGACCTTAAAAATTACATTATCATTATTGTAAGGTACTCAACTAGAAGGGCGCAGGAACCCTTTCCCAAGTCCTCAAGGAGATAGAATTTGGGTTTCCTCAGACACCCAAGGGTCGCACTAGTTGGGAAAGTGGGCAACTTGGGCTCACAAAAACGCTAATGGGATTTCCCAATCATGAGGCAAAGCATAGGGTGGAAGCAACCAAGAGAAGGGGCACACCAAAGAGGTTGGGACACGTTGATATGAGGAGTGTACCCAAGGTTGAGGTGTGTCGGTCACAAGGGACACAAAGGTTTATGATCACATGGGGTTGTTTTGGCACACCGATTCCTTAAAGGGGCACATCAGTTCATTTGGGCGCGATGGTTTGCGAAGGGACACGACACACCCAAAGGACACAAAAATTTGTGAAGGTGAATTTGGAGTCCATATAAGAAAAAAAGGTGCACAACCAAGAAGGAAGAGAGCAAGTGAAGAGGACAATAATAACTCTAAGGTTATGTGGAAAATTTAGACAAGGAGGGGCGAGCTCCCTCAAGGAGCCAAGTCGCTCCACGTAGGAGGACTTGTGCTGCCTTGTAGTGATTTCATGGACAGAGCTGGGGCGACCTTCTTTGGTTTGAGTCTAGTAGCAAGCAAGGTGACTTTGGAGTTGGGAAAGTTTTATCACAGGTCTGGGGATGCATGATATGAGACAAAATTGCAGGTATATGTGAAGTCTTGCGACAGAGAAGAGATGGTGAGTTTGAGGTTGGCGCACTTTTGGGGTGCATCACGTGAGTTGCAATTTTTTTTACGGTGGATGAATCTTGGGGTGACAAATCTGTGTATTAGTGTCTTGGTGAGGTAAGCTGATTCGTGTGGCTCTGCAAAAGTTGTAAATCTAGCTGGTGGTGCTCATATTGTAACTGTTTCACAATAATAAGAATTAGTTGGGTGTTAGGCACATCTTGTGCCGCCCACAATATATTTTTGTGGCTCTTGCTTGTTTCACAAGTGTTCTCTTTGTTTAATGGATGTATGCTTAAGTGAATAAGTGTTAAGCTGTTAACACGGTTGTCTAAATATACAAGTGAGTTGCACTAGAGTAGGAGTGTGACTCACCCGTAGCCTAGAACATAGTATGGGTATGCTCTAGGTGAAGAGGCATAGTCTGGACAAAGTATCCTTGGTGTTTCCAAGCAACAAAGTGAGAACCGTCACTATGCCGCATGCCCTCAAGAGGTTCACGATTGTAAGATCTGGGTAGGTTTCTTGTGGGGACATGAAAAATGGCATAAGATCTTGTTTGTCACAGATTTTGAAGAAGGGTTGGTGATCTCTTTATTTCTATCACGAAGATAGATGGTATCAGAGAAGATTTGGATCTTCACCACTACCACAATCATAATAGAGGTGGTGAGGTACATTGTAGTTGGTTTCATAGTTTTTTGCGAATGTTCACTTCCTTGGTGAACAATTCGGTGGAGCGAATTGGTTCATTTCAGGAATTTTGCATCAGAATTATGATAGAGGTTTCGGTTGACAGTGCAGTGGAAGGTTGATGTGGGCACACCCATTGTATAGACCGAGAGTAGAGTTTGCGGTGAAACGAATAACTTGGGTATAATGGGTGGTTGTAGAAATCATTGCAGGACTTGTCGTAGATTTGATCGCAAAGACAATTTAGACGCAGACTTGGTGAAGGCTCGGTAAGGTGGAGTGACCTTTCACATAGATAACCTAGGTGTAGACTTGTTTGGTTTTATTTGTGATGGAAGTAAGTGCCAGACCTGTGTGCACACCTTGAGAAGACTAGGAACATAGTTCATGGGTGAACCAAGAACTTGGGCAAGGTGGAATACTACACTAGGACGTGTTGTAGATCTGACCATAGAGGGTGATCACATAAGTGATTGTGAAGTTGAGTAGTTTTGGGTTGTGATGAAGTGGATGCACCTTTGTACAGACTTATGATAGGGAAAATGGACATGAAATGAGTTGAATCACTTGGGTGAGTTGGGTGACTCAGAGCAGCTTCACATCAAGGAAGTTGGTTAGGCACATTTTCATCATGACATCTTTGTGTCGTGCATCATTGAGAAAAACAATTGAGTTGGCCTAGGTTGTTGGACGAGTGGGTCAACTACAACCTTCAGATGAGGTGACTATTCATAGAGTTATGTAAGTTAGTTAATAACAGTATGACTTGGCAGTCAGGTGGTGTGTGCATGGTGCCTTGAAGCGGAAGAAGTCAAGGTGCGGAGATGGCAGGACATTGGAAATGAGTTTGTCCTTTTGCATGGGAAGTTTGGGACTTATATGTATTTATGAAGTGGACGGATGGACTTATCCTTTTATCATAGTGAAGGTGCTATGCAGGTTTGTGGATTTGTGCATGGTGATTGAGGGGATTTCATGTAGAGAGTCAGTGTCTTGGGAAAGTGA
Organism: Picea engelmannii; assembly: GCA_009831015.1. Taxonomy (NCBI): domain Eukaryota; kingdom Viridiplantae; phylum Streptophyta; class Pinopsida; order Pinales; family Pinaceae; genus Picea; species Picea engelmannii. The sequence goes on along the minus strand of ML812941.1, from coordinate 12,408 downwards.
AGGTCCAAGAAAATATACGTGTACCATGGGTGCAACTAAGAATGTCATTGGAAAGGTATGGTTGGTTTTGAGTTCTTGCATTTCCAAGGTGTTGCAGTGAGTTCTTTGAAGGGAAGTCATATGACATGGTAGTTCAATTGTAATCTGTTTCAAGAGTGAAAACCAATAGACTTGATGGTGACTCAAGTGGTGTAGATTCAAAGAATTCATGTAGCAATTGGGACACCTTGACTTGAGTAAAGGTGCAAATATCTTAGGGAAACCTACTTGTATGAGTCCTACGATGGACTTAGAGATATTTGGATGTAGTTGTGGAGGTGACTTGAGGATTTGCATAACTCTTGGATGAGGTACCTTGGTGCATTGGTTCCTTAGCTATATTTTTTGTGTCATGCGATGAATTGAAAATCACAACAATGGTGCCAAAGTTTGGACACTTGCAAGAGGTGCAAATCAATTTTGTTCTAAGAGATGGATGGAGTTAATAGATAAGTCGATCAAGAGTTGTTGACAGTCAACCTGAATGGGAGGAATGCATACCAAGTGACTTGGGTGGTGTTTTATCACCTTTGGTATGGGACATTGGATGAGGTAGAGTGTACCTTGGTGACTTGCGGATGACTTTGCGATGACTGAGAGATATGATAGGGTCGTTTGTTGAGGTTGACAAAATTATTGGTTTGAACGTGCCTAAGGAATGGAATTTCTTTGAGATGAATTATTATAGTTGGATCACTTTTGATAGTTCATTGGGACATTTGAAAAGAGTGGGTGCATTGGCCACACTCATCATAGATGTTGAGTTGTAGAGAGGTGAATCGACATAAGGAGGTGAGTTGAGAACTTTAGTTGGTTTGTAGGATTGTGTGGATAGGAAGATTGCAACATGAAATATTACTTGGGCATGGGTGTTTCTCTTGCGTTGGGAAGCATGGTTGAGGGTGAATCCTAACCCTTCCAAGGCATAGAGAAATAGACATAATAACATGGGCGAGTGATGAAGTAATGGGGAAAAGGAAGTTTGGATGTCAAGGTATTGGTGCATATTATAGGTTTCATATCCGGAGACACATATGCAGATGGTGATAATTCGGCCAAGGAAGCCAGACTTGTGGACTTAATCACAATTTGAGTCACAAGGGAAGAGCTAGTTGGATGTGTATATGCACAATAATTTCCCTTGACTCTTCAGAGACTTGGATGCAATGCATATTGTGTGTAGAATATGTTTTAATGGAGCCATGAGGTGGGCAATGGAGTCAAGTTTTCACATGTGACTTTGTTTTGGGGTGACTTAATAGTGAAATAAGGTGAGGGATGACCTTGCCTTGGTTTGAGGTTGTTGCGTGGAAGGAATTGACAAACCTTTGGGCATGTTGTGCATTCTCAAGGAATGAATGTGATAGTTCAACACTTGGAGAGTTAGTGCACATGAGCATGACTAAGAGGTTGAAGTATGGATGCACTAGTAGGTTCGAAGTGAAAAACGCAGACATTGTGGAGGATGTCCTTGATGAAGATTGGATGATGGAAACAATAGTGAGGAAAGGGTGGACACTTTCCTTAGTCTTTGGAGTTGGATGGAGTGACAAAGATGTAGACATAAAATACTAAGTTCAGGCATGGAGATGCACATTTCAAGAATTGGACGCGACAGTTGAATTGATCACTCGACCAATGTAGGACTTGAGGCTATATAATTGTGTAGAGACATGATCGAGTTGGTTGAAGCATGGAAACAAAAATAGGTTCACAAGAGTTCAACACTTGGACATTTTCATGTTCTAATTTAGGTTGCAACAGTGGAGGAAACAATAGTAACATAACAAAGTGTGGTCGTCGTAGCGGGACAATGTCAGCTTGGACATTGCAGATAGAGTTGGGTAAGAGATGTATTTCCAATGTAGCAAACATATTGGTCACACATAAATTTGGGCAGAGGATAGTGTGGATGATTGCACAGGTTTCAAATGAATACAATGCGAGTTGAAAACTTGGGGTTTACACTTCTTAAGGAAAATTGGGGTTTCCTCTTTGGCAGAATTCAGGGTTTCCAGTTGGAATGAAACTCAAGGTTTTCAACATCATTAATTGCAATGGGGGCATGAGTTCGGTCAGATACTTGGAGATCATAGATTTTGTGGATGTTGTCGGGGAAAACAATGACTTGAGGTTGGGGAGGATGTAATGTAATCGGCTAGAAGGGCATGGGAACCCTCGCTCAAGTCCTCAAGGAGACAAAATTTGGGTTTGCTCCGGAACCAAAGAGTCACACTAGTTGGGAAAGTGGGCACCTTAGGTGCATGAACATACTAAGGGTATTTCCCAAGCATGAGGCGAAGCATGGGGTAGAAGTAACAGAGAGAAGGGGTGGACCAAATAGGTTGGGGCACAGTGACATGAGGAGCACACTATTCCCCAAGGGACATGAAGGTTGACAAGTGCAATGTTCATTTGGGCATACCAGGTCTATGAAGGGGCACATCGGTTCGTTTGGGCGTGATGGTTCATGAAGGGACGCGACACACCCAAAGGAAACAAAGATTCATGAAGGTGAAGTTTAGAGTCCATATAAAAACACAAGGTGCACAACCAAGAAGGAAAGTGAAGAGGACAAGATCAACATTGAGGTTTTGCAACAGATTTGGAAAATGATTGGCGAGCTCCCTCAAGGAGAAAAATCGCTCCACATGGGAGGGCTTGTGTTGCCTTGAGTTGATTTTGTAGATAGAGTTGGGGTGAACTTATTTGGGTTGAGTCTAGCTGTAGGCAAGGTGAATTTGGATTTGGGGAAGTATTATCGTAGGTTTGGGTGAGGCATGCTATGAGATGGAACTGCAGGTCCATGTGAAATCTTGTGACAAAGAAGAGACAACGAGTTTGAGGTGGACGCACGTTTGGGGTGCACCAAAGGAGTTGTGAAATTTGTTATGCCAGATGAGTCTTGGGGTGATTAATATGTGTATGAGTGTCTTGGTGAGGTGAGGTGAGTCATGTGACCCTGCCCAAGTTGTAAACCGAGTTGGTAGTGCTCACATTGGAACCTTTTTGCAATATTAATACTTAGTCACGTGTTAGGAACGTCTTATGACGCACACACTATATTCGTGTGTCTTTTGTTTGTTTCACAAGTGTTCTCTTCATTTCATGGATGTATTCTTAAGTGAATAAGTGTTAAGATTTTAACAAGACTCTCTAAGTATACAAGTGAGTTTCACTAGAGTAGGAGCGTGACTCACTCGTAACCTAGAATGAAGTATGGGTATTCTCTAGGTGAAGAGGCATAGTCCGAATGAAGTATCCTAAGTCCTTGGTGTTTCTAAGAAACCAAGTGAGAACCATCACAGTGTTGCATGCCCTCAAGAGGTGCACGGTTGCAAGATCTGGGTAGGCATCTTGTGGGGACATGACAATTATTATTATAAAATAAATATTAACCCTAACCTTGAGGAGAAGTAATATATTGCATTATTATAATGGTTAATTTTATAGCTCGACAGAAAGGATGTGTAATGACCCTCCTTGTTACGACAACAACTCTGATAACAGGTGGAATTTTTTTTGTTTTGTTTTTAAAGTGTGTGCGCGCGTGTAGAAAGGAAACAAACATACTTGTCTCTACGTCACCACCCGATGACTAACAAGACGCAACCACGATGATCACAACAAGAAGACACAAGGTGCTCAACAAGTAACTGCAAGCATTAACGATCATAGATATCAGGCGCACCACGAGTAACGACAAGCATTAACGACCATAGCCATAAGGTGCACAACACAAACAATTAACGACATACTGGGTTATGCACAGTACGAACACAGAAGGAAGAATCCATAGTAGTAGATTTTACTATTTCTGCACAGGAAAGCAGGGCGTTTAATCTTAGTTCTCTGCTCCGGAGAGAGAGAAGGTCAGACAGGCTCCTGGCCGACTGCTCAGGCAAAAACTAGTAATCTCTGTCAGGTGTGTCGCAAGAGTGGAAACCCTACCTTTAAAGGGCCCGAGACTCTTGATACAGCACATGATTCTTTACACAAAAATAATCACCCACACCGACTTACATACTAGGCTACAAGGAGGTGTCTACATCCCGCCCAACACCAACAGACCACACAATAAAAGATTACAACCGCGTACAACAATAATTAAAAAGTTATCATGACGACTACAGAAAATGCAACCTGAAGGGACTCCGACCTCAACCAACCATCATTAGGACAAGGCATTACCCACCGCTCAAATAACATCAATTACCAATCCACTATTCCTGTAATTTCCATTAGTTAACTACATTCCCCGTCACTAAATCATAATAATTCTAATCACATTAACTAAATGTATAACATTAATGAATACATACCATATTACTAACTTACATCACAATACAATCTAACACTTTTATCCATAAGGATCTATGTCAATATCTACATTAATTCTTATCCAATGGTGTATGTATAATAAATGTCATAATTGTCTTGAACCACATAAATTCAAATTATATGATAAATGGAGACATATATATATGATAAATGGAAAGTCCAAAAATAACGAGCTGTCTATGAGTAACACACCATATGACTATTTTACATCACCATACAATGATTACCACCTCACCTTTATATTACCATAACTTAAGCATAAGGACGACCACCTTGAACCTGATATGTGATCCATAATCATTACATTAACCTTTCCATGGAACAAAATAATAGAATTCAACCTCTCCCTAAACACTAGTATTGACTTTAAACCTCACATTTCATTAACTTTAACCTTGAAAAAAATAGCATTGCAAGTTACCATTACCCAAATAATTAGCATCAACATTATCATTTAGTACCTAACGATTAATGTAACCAGTAATAACGATTGAGGTTGTAACTTGAATAAGTTATTAAGGTGGCATAGTATTCATGTAACATAGGGATTAGAAATAATAAAAAGATTCTTCTTTTACAAAGATGAAAGATCCCAGTACTTATCTTTAGAGAATTACTAATGAGATTTTGGAAAGTCTGTCTTCTTTATACTAAGCTGGGAATCAAATTCATTAAAAAGGAACCTGACTGAAATTATAAAGATTTAGAAAGGATTCGAGTTATCAGGACCTTGTGAAGTCGTTTTATGTACCGTTTATACTATCCAAGTCTGAATTGAAAGGTAAAGAGGTGTTCATGGCAGGTTTACTAAAGTCTGGAATGGTTGGGGGACGCCATAATCAAATATCCTGGCAATCTGTTGAGAAGGGGATGAAAAACTCGCGCAGACTGAGGAGGAACAACGTTATTGCTGTTAACAGTTCTACCCACACTCAATCAGTCGTGGATGCCCTTAGACGCCTCAAATCTTGCAAGAAAACCATTTCACTCAGGAAAAATTACAGTGGGCAGTGCGGTAGTCTAGCTGAGTTCATAAATGTTAAAAATCATAAAAGGTAGATTCTCCCACGCGTGTTAGGTGAAATCATGCGGGGGAACAGAGCCACAACAACTTCCAGAAGGTTAACACGCAAATTAAAAAAAAAAAAAAAAGGGTCGAGGTCTGCCATCATTACCCACGCGTCCGAAATGCTGCCATGCTGGCAACTATTTCTGAAAATCCAAAACACACGGTCTCAGAATAGAAATTCCGTCCAGAGGAAGGATTTTCGCCGGTCACCGAAACTATTTAGTAAACTGCCGACACCTCCACTCACGGTCGTCTTGCGACCCCAATCTCGGCGCAGGTAAAAGGGAAAGTAGTTTTGGGTAGAAAGGGGTGCATGCCTACCATGAGTAATCAGACAAGAGCGACAGGCAACACAAGCACCCCTAGACAAGGCTGAAGATAAGCCACACGAACACAGCACAGAGTGACGGTTAGAGTTCGACGGGGGTTTAACGCCTAAACAAGGACAACAACAGAAACTCCTCGATGGCAGTAAACACAATTGTTTTTTAACGAAAAGCCATTCCCACGTCCTGTCACCATAGTTAAAACTCATCAAGGCGAGAGGGTAATACAAAATTATTCATTTAACAGCTGAATGGAAGTTTCGTTAAACCCTAAAGTAATACTAGGTAATATCTGCGATGTAGAGGTAAAATACAACAGTTTTAAAAGTTATTAACTCGCACCCATCAGAAGCAAGTAACTCATTAACATAGGCATTATTGCCATTTCTCATTACAACTGCAATAAGTCAATTTTAGAGCGTAAAAACTCATTCATAAAGTTCATTACACCTTTCCAAACGAAACTTTATTACAACAACGTATAGCACATCATTACAATTTCCCAACGGAACTTCATTACATAAATATTTCACAAAACAAAACGCAGAGATGTATTGCAGCAATGCAGAGAAATCTTTTAACCCAAAACGCAAATATGCATAGCAACGATGCATATTTGTTTTTTTTAAACAAACACAGAGGTGTATAGCGGCAATGCAGAGAAAATTTTCTTAAACCAGAAACGCAGAGAAAGGTGTTGAATCACGGGGGTTTTCTCCACTGAACCCATGGAAAGCAACAAGCAAAACGCAGGCAACCTAACATACGACAGAGCGGTAGAACGCACAGAACCCATTGAGTTATCCCATGGCCAGAATACAATGATAAAAACAAGACATTCTACCCTTCCATTAATAAGAAGATCCGCATGAATCCTAACACATTCTACCAT
>ML812940.1:98319-109621 GCA_009831015.1 Picea engelmannii | reverse complement strand
CCTGTTCTTTGTGTTGATGTTTGGACAACATTGGGAAGACGTTCTCTTAGATTAATAATTAATAATATAATTATTTATTATTAAATACTATCTATAATAAGTAAATGATAATAATAAATAGTTATTGATTATCCAAGGGACACATCCTTTCATGGATGGTCACCACATGTTCTCTATATATGGAACACTCATCATTGTAATAATATATCGATCATATATGATATGAAGAAAAAAAACATGGTATCAAAGCAGGACTGGGCTTGACTCCTTCACAGGAGGGCCCATAAAAATGAGAGTAGAGTAAAATGTTGGGAGTGTTAAATTTATGGGGTTGTTACAATCTCTATGTACAACATATTTACTTTTTACTCCTACCTAAATTATAGAAAAAATTCCATAAATTATGGTGGGCAGTAATTTCTAGTAAAAATGTCTAATTACCTAAATATGGGGAATTTACCACATATTTACTTCTACCTATATTTATGCAAAGAATCAAATGAATTATGGAGGAACAATTTAACAAACTCAAATACTATGTGGATGGATGATAACCAAATTAATCTTTGGGTAGCTATGGCAGGTATTCTCCAACTATTTATAAGAAAGAAAATTTAATTTAATTTTCAAAGAGACGTGTCTTTTTGGATCAATCTAATATTACTATAAAAAGACACTTGAAAGACACAAAAATAGACACACATATTTTTTCTCTCTCACACGTGAGAAGTGATATAAGGAAGAGACCGAAGTTTCTAAGAAGTTAAAATTTTCCAAGTTACTTAGTGATGTTCTAGAGTTTACTAAAGTAATATTGTATATCATTGGAAGTAATTACCAATTGCAGAAAATTGTGCTTGTCTAATTTAACACTAGAAAATAAACATGGTTAGTCGTATGACATCGAGTATATGATGGATGTGTGTTGGTAGTCATATGACATCGAGTATATGATGGATGCATGTTGGTCATAGTAGAAGACATATCATTTGGAGGGTCACTTTATATAGTTGTGCACAAGATAAATTGATCTCCTCTAGGAGATGCTTTTTGTTGTTCTTGTTTCTTGTTCCTGGAAGGTCACAGGTAATAGGTATGAGAAGGATCCATAATGATGGTCACAGGAGGTAGACATGGAGGGAAAGACCTTCCAACATGATATCAAGGAGATAAATTTATAGACATGATGCTAAGAGACAAGAAGTCTCTAGGAGAAATGTACCTCCCAAGACGAGACCATGCCAAATAGTAGAGACAGTTCTAGTGATCATGGATACAACCAGTCAATACCGAATGCATCACAACTATGGTGATAGATCCAAGTAGAGAAGGATTTACTACATCCATAGGGAGAAGAGATCGAGTTAATTCTAGAGAATGAGGAAGAGCTACCTTCAGTGTCAGAGGGAGTAGAGACAAAGGATGAGTCACCTCCAACTCTAGAGGGAGTGTTGATGTTTGAGGAAACATCATGAGACATTCTCCCCAGAGGGTATTGTGTGGAATAGTATGTGGGAATGTATACTTCATATTGATGTGCCTCCGATGGTGAGATGAAGGAACCAAGACATTGGTTTCACAAGGAAACCTCGATATGTCTTGTGAGACATTGGTTCCATGAGGGAACCTCGATATGTATTAGACATTGGTTTCATGAGGAAAACTCTATATGTCAAATATGGTCCAAGATGACATTACCTTTTAGAGGGAGACAATTGATCCCATTGATAAAATTGGTCCCTTTTATCCTGTATCTCCAGTTAATGTTCCCAGATATATTGCAATAGGTCGGAAGAGACCTACACGGGCTCGTCAAAGTCTATAGGAGGAAGAAGGAAATGCAACTCATTGTCATACCTTATGAGTGAGAAAGATAAGACCTCAGAGATATTCATTCTATGACACAGCTATGAGCCATATCATTCATTTTGATCCTTCCTGTTATGAGGAGGCAACTAGTCATCCAATATGGAGAGAATTCATGATAGAGGAGTATCAGCCCATCATGGAGAATGATGTTTGGGATATTGTTCTGAGACCTAAGGGGAAGTATGTAGTAACTTCAAAATAGATCTATAATATCAAACACACAGTTGACGAGAGCATCGAGAGGCAAAAACTGATATTTGTTTCTAGATGATTCTCTCAGGTGGAGGGAATAGATTATGAGGAGACATTTTCTCTTGTTGCTCGATACACTTCTATCCTGATAACTATTTCCTCTGCAACATCCATGGGTTGGACAGTACATCATATGGATGTAAAGAAAACCTTTCTCAATGGAGAGATTGAGGAATAAGTATACATCAAGCAACAAGATGGTTTTGTGATACATGAGAATGAGTCTCATGTGTGTAGGTTGAAGAAGGCCATGTATGGAATCAAGTAGCCACCTCGAGCTTGGTATGCAGGGATTTATGGAAACTTGATGAGTTTGGGATTCAAAAAAGTGTTGTTGATCCCAGCATGTACTACAATACTGTTAATGGTGAGTCCCTGATTTTGGTTCTCTACGTTGATGATTTATTCCTCACTAGTACAAAGAGCCTTATTGTTGAATGAAATTATGAGTTGGCCTCTGAGTTTGATATGAATAACCTTGGTATGATGCACTACTTCTTGGGACTAGAGGTGTGGAAGATAACTGATGAGATCTTCCTGAGTCAAGGGAAGTTTGGGATGGTGAACTAGAATCCCGTGGCTACACCAATGGTGATGAATCTGAAGAAACTAAGTGTGTCTTCTTTTGATTCTAATGAAATTGATCAAGCTCTGTAAAAACAACTGATTGGACCATTGTTGTATTTGGTTGACACCAGACTAGATATTTGTTATGCAGTGAGTACACTTAGCCATTTTAAGAGTCAACGAAGAGAGACACACTAGATTGTTGTGAAGCATGTGTTGAGATACTTGCAAGGCACAGTTGGACATGGTTTGAGATATACTTCCAGTATTGACATGAGATTGCAAGGATATACTGACTCTGATTGGGTAGGGAGAGCAATGGACAAGAAGATAACCTATGGGTGTTGATTCACTTTGGGATCTTCCATGGTTTCCTGGTGTAACAAAAAACAGACTTATGTGGCCTTGAGCACCACAAAAGCAGAGTACATTGCATTGGGTGTGGCAGTCCGCGAAGCAGTGTGGCTTCGCAAGATCCTTGCATATTTATTTGGACATGTGATGGATTCTAGTGTTATTCTGAGACATGGTACAGAAGAAGGAAGTATTGGTGCAGTACCTTCCTACAAATGAGCAGGTTGTTGATGTTCTTAGAAAACTAGGATGAAGTTCGAGTACTTCCATGAAAAACTTGGCATGGAAAAAAATGCCTCCCTCACTGAGAGGGAGTGTTGATGTTTGCAGCTTCCTGAGACATTGTCCAGATTGTACTCCTCTGTGACTGAGTTGATTTGATCTGTGAGGAAACTTATTTGAGAAGGGATAAGTGGTACAATTATTTGAGAAGGGATAAGTGGGGAAGGGATAAGTGTGTTGATTTCTGAGGACACTTATCCGAGAAGGAATAGCCCAATGTCCTTTGTGGAGAGCACATGATGACACATCCCATGTGGAGAGCACATGAGGACATGTAAAGGAAGTTGACCTTGAAATCACAGACTATGGGGAGTTGACCCTAGTGTTTCTAGATGGAGTAGCCTCTAGAAGTTCACATGGGAGTGCCATGTGTGATAAACATTATCCATATCATACTCCTCTGTGAACTGAGTTGATTTGATCTGTGAGAAAACTTATCCGAGAAGGGATAAGTGGGTTTGGGATTATAGCCCAATGTCCCTTGTGGAGAGCACATGAGGAAATGTCAAAGGAGTTTACCTTGATGTCAAACACTATGGGGAGTTGAACCTAGTTTTTCTAGAGGGATTAGGCTCTATAAGTCCACATGGGAGTGCCATGTGTGAGAGAAAGTTTGCTACTAAAATGGTTGTGTACCACTGGCAAAGACTGCGTGTCTCTGTATAGTAGTTGTTTACTACTATAGTGGTTGTGTACTGCTGGTAGTGAATGTGTGTCACTAGAAAGTAGTTGTGTGCTACTAGCAATGGTTGTGTACCATTGGATAATAGTAGTGTACTACTATGGAAATATACCTTCCTAGTTAAGAGGGATGTTGATGTTTCAACATCGGGAAGACCTTCTCCTATATTGGGTTGTAGACAAAGGGAGATAGGATACATTTATCATAAAGGTGCACTTGTGGTAAAAGGTCCCAAGCGTAGTCCTTTATTTAACATGAAAAGGAATAATATGGACTCGAGGTGCTTGAATTGATTTCCACGTGTCAGTTAGCATCAAGATGACATTCACTCACAAGTGTGTACCTGTGGTGAAAGATACTAGTGTGGTATTTTTCCTAGTCATGGTGATTTTTCAAGGAATGATAAATACTCATATGCTATTACATACGGAGACAGAGTGAGATTGATCTCAGAGAGAGAGTCAATTGGCTTAGAGGGAGAGCCGCAAAAGGAGTTTCTCCTCGCTTCAGGTGGGAGAGAGACATTTCCCAAGATTGACAGACAAGTGTCATGACTCTAGGGTGAAGTTTGTATACTTCAGAGACAAGCTTGACATGGTGCAGAATGTCTCCCTCGTTGAGAGGGAGTGTTGATGCTTGGAAAACATTAGGAATAAATTCTCTTAGATTAATAATTAATAATATAATTATTGATTATTAAATACTATATATAATAAGTAAATGATAATAATAAATAGTTATCTATTATCCAAGGGACACATCCTTTCATGGATGGTCACCATATGTTCTATATATATGGAACACTCATCATTGTAATAATATAGTATCGATCATATATCATATGAAAAAAAACAACACTTTGAAGTCCATCACCTCAAGCACACAGTTGGCCAATGCTATGCCTGAACTCCAAATTTTTTTTATCTCCTTCTCTGTGGGGGAAAGAGCCAAATACCAATTATAATCTTGTGACCACTGGAACTGATGATATTCTCATCCAAGAGTGTAAAGTGTGCCTCTGCAATACAAATCCTTTTTGTACTTGACATGTCTTTACACTGATTTCTTTTTACGAATAGGTGGCGCTCCTATCAATATAATATTTTTACAGCATGGTGATTTTACTCTTTATTAAATTTACCAAATATTTCCTTGATTATTAACTTCCATAACTCTTATTTCAAAGTCTCTATCTTGCACAATAATATTTTGACTTTATTATATAGATTTATGAAATATTCACCACTTAATAACAATATTTAGGTTCACACAAGTGGTGGCTAACGTGGTGGAGGGTAAGTAAATGCCATCAGGAATGGTGATGTGATGTCGTCAAACATGAAAAATGGTTAAGTATGAAAGTGAAAAGTGGGAAATGGAAAGTGAAATATGATGAGTGTAGGATTGCAGGATGAGGGATTGTAGAAATAGAGAGTCGAAAAGGTAAAAAGGGGAGAATCCTGCATCCACAATGGTAAAATAGGCTAAGTACAAGTAAAAGGTGATTTTCCAGGTTGCGGAAGTGGATGAGTCATTTTGGAGAATGCGTGATTGTAGTTTGTGAGATACGGGCATCATGGAAAAAGGTAAATGGAGAGGAAGGTTTTCATGCGTCCGCATTCAAGAGAATTGGATAAGTATAAAAATGTAAGTAGTGAAATTTACATGATGCAGAAGTGGAAAGGGCCATTCTGAGTGTTGCACATTTGTGGGTTGCGGGACACGAGAATTTTTGGGACAAGGATGGATTGGTATCCCACAACGAGACTTCTGCAACATGTAAAAATGACTAAGTGTTGGATTCCTGAAAAGTGACTAAATATAGACTTGTGGGTTTGCAAACTTCCAGACTTGATGGTATCCTGATCTGCAACCCACATTTATAAGAGGAAAATGACTAAGTAAAGAATATACAAGAAACATAGGAATAAAATGAATAAGAGTAAGTATGAATATGTATGTACCAACATTGATCAATTATTGTAGATCAACATGCAGCTCCAAATGTGGGACAGTGACTCCCTGTGGGTTGTTGACAATCCAAAATATTTGTGCATTAGGAAAATGGAGTCGAAAAAGAAAAGAGAAAGGAAAAATGGAAACATAGATAAGATGATGGAGAATACACAAAGGAGTAGAAAAAAGGCTATGTATGGATTTTGTCTTGAGAGATTAATAGAAGAAATGCTTAATATACTACATGTTAACACATAGGATGTACAAGTCTTGGTGTCATCATTAGCAAGAGAGGAACTGTATTGGTCATAACTACTTAGTTTAAGTTCACCATCAAGTGTTAAATCCAAGGAAAAGGTCCTAAAACATTTACTCGACCACCTAAAGTGTCTTCTCAGTTGTTAAATCTTATGTGCTACAAACTCTTCTAGAAGTTCACAACATTCCAAAAATAGAGCATGTGCCAAGTATTTTTATGATTATGATCTTGTAAAAGGGTCTAATGATGGATTTTAGTTTTTCAGTACCATCACATCATCAAATAACTCCAAATGGTCATTTTCAAAAGGAGGATGTATCATTTTTATCTTCATTTCTAATTGCAAAGGTGCGTTGCAAACTAACGCTACGAACTAGTTAAGGAGGAGCATTGGAGGTTAGATAGCTTGCAAGCACACTTGTTCAACTTTGATGGCATATACATCAAGCCCAAGTTTACCAGGTACTCCATGAGATTTTACACGCTATTTAAAGCTTGAAAATGAGGTTTTTGTTGGTTTCACTCCTTGGTGTTGCGAACTCATTTCCTGTAGTAGAGTCTTCTAAAGATTTGATCATAACTTTTGAATGATGATGTGGGGGTTTCTATTTTTTTTTTGTAGAGGATCATGATATTGGCATTGAGTTTCTAACCAAAGTTCATCCTGAACTAGTTTGGAATTTGAGAGATAAAATTAAAACACCAGTGCACTGCAAACTATCGCTGGAAACTCTCTGTTTTGCATAGTTTTTGGATATTCACGTTGTTTGGAGGTTGCCACCTATCAAGGAGGTTTTGAATGACTTCTCAGAGATCAGTTAGATGATAAAGGAAACCTACACCTAATATTAATCTCCATTAAAAACTTATGCAATGAGTTGGGAATGGATTTATTAATGACTTCAAACAACTTCCTGAAAATTAGCAGTTTGTTGGATTCTTGTCTCTTTGACTATTGCCACCTATCTCCAAGACCTAGAATCCAATGGAAGAGATGGGTTTCTACCTCCTAATCATATTTTGGATGTTATTTTATATTTAATGGGTGAGAGGAATCAAGAAGAACGGGATTCATGAGCCAAGAGAGGCTAGAGAGAGTTGGAGCAAGAAGTTTCCCTGTGTGTGTTCATTTGAAAGCCTGGGGGAATTTTATGATTGTAATTGTTATACCCTAGCCTAGGGATAACTAAGGATATTATGTCTCGAGGCCCACAGGTCCTAGACATGGCGTACTGAGAGCCATATTTACTTGAGCTTGGCCCTGGAGGGTCCATCCTTTTTCTCCAACGCCTCCATCTTGTCAGCAAGAACAACATCCATCCCATTGGCCTAGTCCTTCAGCATAAGTGGGTCTTGCTCCATGAGGTATTGAGTTCGGGTATCATGGTATGTGTCACTCTGATCCTCAAAACATTTGAATATGTGCATTTAATTTGTTTTAATTCCGACGTGTGCTTGGACCTTATGCCTTTCCACTTGTCCACACCTGGGGGGAATGATAGGATGTCCTAGAAAGTTGGTTCCCATAGGGTTTGAGTTTCCACTGGGTGGGTTCATGAAAGATCATCGTCCATTCCCACCATACTTATCACTTTTCATCTTTTTCCCTCTCATCCATCCCCTACATTGGTTCGAGCATTGGGTTTGCCAAGCTAGCAAAGGGTTGTACCTTACCTTGTGGTAAGAAGGGGCTAAAGGCCCAGAGGGTAAAAGTAGCTGGAAAAAGGTAAAATCCAAAAGAAAAAAACATTGATATACTTTGCCTAGGGATCCCCGAGAAAGCAATAAAATGATTCTCAGCAAGAAACAAATGGACCCATAAAATAATAAAATCAATACCTAGTTGGAGGATAGGGGGTCTCATCATGAGCCAACCTATTAGTTCCATGGGAATGTAGCAGTATCACACTACCATTCAACTGGTCACCATGTCAGGGTAGTGGCTCTTGGTGGAATAAATAAGAGAAAGGGGGTCTCATAATGATCCATCCCTCTCATCTCCGTGAAATGCTTGTCGGTAACATTGTCACCACTGGTCACCATGCCAGGGCAGTGTCCCCTAACTAGTCTCTCGAAAGAAAAAGCAATAGGATAAAAAGGTAAAAGGCATTGAATGGGATTGGAAACATTTGCATACATGACAAGGTGCAACTCACCCTCTTCATAGGCACTCACATGTAAGCCATACATTCCCCTGTCATCACTACACCCATTTCTCAAACAGCCCTACACCACCTCATCCACTTACATGGTCTGGATTTGTATTCACCTGGAAACATCCCACGTCCAATGAGAATTATCCCAGTAGGACCTCCTAACATGCTCTCCAAACCTAGCTTGTAGAATAACATAACGTCTTTGAGCACTTTTTTGAAATTACTAAAACAACTGAGAGGGGGGGGGGTGAATCAGTTGTCTTTGAGCTTAAACAATCTTAAGTCTATTAAAACATTCTTAATCTTTCTTCAAGAGATCATCAACATTATACAGCATATGGACAATAAAAGTAAAAAGCACCAGTTACACACAAAGTATACATAGAGATAGATTTTCACGAGGAAACCCATAAAGGGAGAAAACCTCTTCTTCTTCGAAATGATAGGTAGTCTTTTAAGTTCTGTACATCATCTTTTAATTGAGCACCAACTCAATGTGAGGCTGCTACCTCTATTTTACAAGATGCAACTTGTTTGAGAGCACCAACTCTCTGGTTTCTATAGCACCCACTAGAAGGAAGCACCAACTCCCTATATGTTCTAGCACCAACTGGATGGAAGCACCAACTTTCAGTTACATAGGCTTCAACCTGTATAACAGAGAACACTTGTTCTCCCTTGCACCACCCTGCCACCCTGGTTTCTCTGGATGCAACCAGATGGAAGCTACAACTTCCTGTGTTCAAGCTCCCACTTGAACCTCTGAGGACAACAGTCCTCCCGAGCACCTCCCAACCTCCCTATAACATAAATGAACATAAAAACATTCAACTACATAGATACATCAATTCTTACCAATCTTGCTTTGTTCTGAACATCTGGTCATCTTTTGACTGTTCTGTAGTTCTTTTCTTCCTCTGTCTGTTCAACAGGTCTGCTCTGCTTCAACTTACTCTATCATTCTGCTTTGCTTCAACTTATTCTGTTATTCTTCTCTGCGTTTCATCTCACACTGCACATATGCTCAATCTCCTCTTGCACATCCTCTCATTTTTCTTTTCTTATAGTTTCATTCTTTTCTCATACAGAACCACGAACCTCACGCTGTCTATCTCATTTTCTTTTATGCACACATCCACGACTGTTGCATTTCGCATTTCCTTCGGCAAAAGAAAGACAATTGTCCAAGCAACTGAAACGGCAACTGATTGGCAATCATGAGTCTGTTTCGCTAACAGATTCGTAACTGAAGAGTTAAATGTGAGAGGGAACATTAACCCTCCGATCTTTGTTCAAATTCACCTGCACCGTTTGATTGGCTTCATGAGATCTTTCATTCATTTCCTTTAAATTGGGTTTTGGCATTTCGGCTATCCTGTGCTGAGTGTTTCGACACTTCATTTCGCGATCTTGGAATTTCCGATACAAAATTTTTCTGCACTGGCTCCTTTCCAAATATGACTATGGTCATAACCAAGTGCCTATGCAAAAAGCGCTTTCGCGATTTCTTATTTCGTGAATTTCAACACTATGCTCCGTTGACCCCAAGTCAGCGAAATATCGATCGCTTGCCACATGTCCTGTGATTCGATGGTCCAGATGTGATCTTGATTCAATGGCTACGATTGAATCGCGATTTCGCGATTTCGGCATTCTTGTTGCATTGGGTTCTTTGCCTCTCCATGTCGCGATTCATGAAACTCCGATATGGAATTAGGTCAACGGTCCAGATCTAATCTCTATTCAACGACTGCGATTAAATCATGATTTCGCGATTTCGGCATTCTCGTTGCATTGGGTTCTTTGCCTCTCCATGTCGCGATTTGCAAAACTCTGATACGAAGTTAGATCAATGGTCCAGATCTGAGCTTGTTTCAACGGCTGCGATTGAATTGCAATTTCACATATCGCGAAATTGGCATTCCTGATGTTAATAAACTTTTACATCTCCAACTCTTGATCCCCGAAATTCTGACATGGAGTGGAATCAACGGTCCAGATTCAACCTTGATCTGACGAATCAAATTAAGTCACTATTTCTCATATCGCGATTTTGCGATTCTTGATGTTAATATTTTTGACACGTCCAACTCGCGATCCTCGAAACTCTGACATGGACTGGAATCAATGGTACAAATTCAACCTTGATCTAACGGCTCAGATTAAGTCGCGATTTCGCATATCGTGTTTACGCCCGCTTCTCCTTGTTATACTTTAAAAGGTGTGCAGGTTCTCCTTGATCCAACAATGGTCGAGTCCTGCGCTTGCATCTAACGTCTGAGATCTGTCCTCCTGTTCAACGCTCTTCTTGTCTATATTTTGATCTGATGACCCTCATTCTTTCAGGAATTGTGAATGAGATCCAACGATCATAAATGCTTCTCGAACTTTACGGGCCTTCGATCATTCTATCAATGTTGCATTGCCTTCAATCATTCGATCTTCCTGGACTTATCTTCTATTTTCCTGTTGATTACTCATGCCATCTTCATTGTTGTACTTGCCATCAATGACAAGCATTCGATGTCTGTAAAATATTTACCATTCGCTGTCTGTTAAATATTTTCCAACAATCTCCCCCTTTGGCATTGATGGCAACACAAGCACCCACTTGCATTCGGACTCGTCTGCATGACTCGACTCTCCTCCTGAACTCTTTTCTCCCCCTTTGACATCAATGTCAAAGAAGAAACACTCTTCCCCTGATCTGTTGCAAAACATACTCCCCCTGTCGACTATAAGCATCTTGGAAATACACCAAATATTCAATAAGTACTCCCTCTGACCAGGTGAACAGATTAGACACAAGAGATTATAACCCCCAACTTTTGACGAAGATATCCAAAAGGGGTCGTTGCTAATGGTTTAGTAAAGATATCAACAATCTGTTCTGTAGAAGGTATATAATTCAGTTGAACAATTATG
>ML812940.1:75210-94296 GCA_009831015.1 Picea engelmannii | reverse complement strand
CCAAGGCCATTAAATATGTTCTCATTCTAATCTTCCAGAAGGCAAAATTTTTTCCATCAAACAGAGGGGGCTTAGAGGCTGAAGTCCCTTCATGAATTGTCATGTTTAAGCTTACAGATCTACCTTTAAATAAAAGGAACCCGCTCTGATACCAATTGTTGAAATTACTAAAACAACTGAGAGGGGGGGGGGTGAATCAGTTGTCTTTGAGCTTAAACAATCTTAAGTCTATTAAAACATTCTTAATATTTCTTCAAGTGATCATCAACATTATACAGCATATGGACAGTAAAAGTAAAAAGCATTAGTCACACATAAAGTATACACAGAGAGAGATTTTCACGAGGAAACCCATAAAGGGGGAAAACCTCTTCTTCTTCGAAATGATAGGCAGTCTTTTAAGTTCTGTACATCATATTTTAATTGAGCACCAACTCAATGTGAGGCTGCTACCTCTATTTTACAAGCTGTAACTTTTTTGAGAGCACCAAATCTCTGGTTTCTCTAGCACCCACTAGAAGGAAGCACCAACTCCCTATATGTTCCAGCACCAACTGGATGGAAGCACCAACTTTCAGTTACACAGGCTCCAACCTATATAACAGAGAACACTTGTTCTCCCTTACACCACCCTGCCACCCTAGTTTCTCTGGATGCAACCAGATGGAAGCCACAACTTCCTGTGTTCAAGCTCCCACTTGAACCTCTGAGGACAACAGTCCTCCCGAGAACCTCCCAACCTCCCTATAACATAAATGAACATAAAAACATTCAACTACACAGATACATCAATTCTTACCAATCTTGCTTTGTTATGAACATCTGGTCATCTTTTGACTGTTCTGCAGTTCTTTTCTTCCTCTGTCTGTTCAACAGGTCTACTCTGCTTCAACTTACTATATCATTCTGCTTTGCTTCAAATTATTCTGTTATTCTGCTCTGCATTTCATCTCACACTGCACATATGCTCAATCTCCTCCTGCACATCCTCTCATTTTTCTTTTCTTATAGTTTCATTCTTTTCTCATACAGAACCACGAACCTCACGCTGTCTATCTCATTTTCTTTTATGCGCACATCCACGACTGTTGCATTTCGCATTTCCTTCAGCAAAAGAAAGAGAGTTGTCCCAGCAACTGAAATGCCAACTGATTGGAAATCATGAGTCCATTTCGCTAACAGATTCGTAACTGAGGAGTTAAATGTGAGAGAGAACATTAACCCTCCGATCTTTGTTCAAATTCACCTGCACCATTTGATTGGCTTCATGAGATCTTGCATTCATTTCCTTTAAATCGGGTTTCAGCATTTCGGCTATCCTGTGCTGAGTGTTTCGACACTTCATTTTGCGATCTCCGAAGTTTCGATATAAACCTTTTCTGCACTAGCTCCTTTCCAAATATGACTATGGTCCTAACCAAGTGCCTATGCAAAAAGCGCTTTCGCGATTTCTTATTTCGTGAATTTCAAAACTATGCTCCGTTGACCCCAAGTCAACGAAATCTCGATCACTTGCCACATGTCCTATGATTCGATGGTCTAGATGTGATCTTGATTCAATGGCTATGATTGAATCGCGATTTTGCGATTTCGGCATTCTTGTTACATTGGGTTCTTTGCCTCTCCATGTCGTGATTCGTGAAACTCCGATATGGAATTAGGTCAATGGTCCAAATCTGATCTCTATTCAATGGCTGCGATTAAATCATGATTTCATGATTTCAGCATTCTCGTTGCATTGGGTTCTTTGCCTCTCCATGTCACGATTTGTGAAACTCCAATATGGAGTTAGATCAATGGTCTAGATCTGAGCTTTATTCAATGGCTGCGATTGAATCGCAATTTCGCATATCGCGAAATCGACATTCCTGATGTTAATAAACTTTGACATCTCCAACTGTCGATCCCCGAAACTCCGACATGGAGTGGAATCAACTTTCCAGATTCAACCTTGATATGATGGCTCAGATTAAGTCATGATTTCGCATATCGCGATTTCGCGATTCTTGATGTTAATAATTTTGACATGTCCAACTCGCGATCCTCGAAACTTCGAGATGGACTGGAATCAACGGTCCAGATTCAACCTTGATTTGACGACTCATATTAAGTCGCGATTTTTCATATCGCAGTTACGCCCGCTTCTCCTTGTTATAATTTAAAGAGTGTGCAGGTTCTCCCTGATCCAACGATGGTTGGGTCCTGCGCTTGGATCTAATGTCTGAAATATGTCCTCCTATTCAGTGCTCTTCTTGTCTATATTCTGATTTGACAGCCCTCATTCTTTTGGGAATTTTGAATGAGATCCAACGATCAGAAATGCTTCTTGAACTTTACGGGCCTTCGATCATTCTATCAATGTTGCGTTGCCTTCGATCATTCAATCTTCCTGGACTTGTCTTCTATTTGCCTGTTGATTACTCATTCCATCTTCATTGTTGTACTTGCCATCAATGACAAGCATTCGATGTCTGTAAAATATTTTCCATTCACTGTGTGTTAAATATTTTCCAACACACTTGTCTGGGAAAGGGGGGTTTTATGCACATGTTTAGATAACTTGATTATTAGATGTGATTGACATTGCTATGATCCCTATGAATTATGATCCTGTGGAGGGAGTTCCTATTGTTGTTGCAGAGCCACATCTAACAGACAGGTACACATGGGGAGATGATTAGTTCAGATCCCTATAGGGATAAAATCCCACCAGATGGATGTTGAGATCCCAGCTAGGGGCAGACACATGTCAGAGGCTTGCACCAAAGAGAGAGGAGTATGTTCCACCAGAGACAGCCTGGGGGGCCTGGACCCAGGGGGGTCTTTCCCTCCTACTATGATGTTGGCCTTGAAAGTCCCATGATGTCACCTCTGTGACCCCTAATGTCACCTAGTGTTTTATGGACACTTTGGAGGCAGTTGTGTGCCAAGTGGCACATGTGGCTTGATCCAGAGGCCTTGGGAGGCCTAACGTTTTACTCCTGGAGGCAAACATTTACAAAGAGAGGCCTAATGTCACCCTAAAATGGCATGACGCCACCTTTTTTGCTTGATTTAGGGTTTTAATTTGTCATTTTATGTAAAAACTGGATATTACATGTAAACTGGCCATGTCGGCTTTTTGACCTAATTTGTAAAGTAAAGGTCATTTTTATTGAATAAATAAGGGAAAATTCTCTCTTATTTTTTAGGATCTTTCACTCACACTTAAGTGAGGTCTGAAATTTTCACCCTAATTAGGATTTATTGGCTGAAATTTGGTGCGCACTTCTTGAAGGAGGCTATTTTTGGTGTATTTTAGCATTTTTCTTGGTGGAAGTCTTCAACTAGGCCTATTTCTAGATGATTCTTGGTGAATGTAAGTAAATTTTATGCAATTATTCTTCATTTTGAATGTTTATGGTTTATTTATCTTGCATTTATTCCAAGATTATGAAATTGCTAGCTTAAAACCCTAGGAGGCTAAAGCACATGTTATTGTTCTTGCCTTAACAACTTTTCACCTACTAGATTATGCTAGAAACCCTACTTTCTTGAAGATTTGTTCTAAGGGCCTTTCCATTGCAACACCTTAACATATTTTTCTTCATCTAGCCATCATATACTTCTTCCTTGAGCTAAAGAAGGAGGAAAACTGCTAGGGCCTAGGGTTACCTACTTCCTAGTGGCCATTTCCCTCCTAGGGTTTAGTGATTGAAGCCTTGGGTTACCAACACTTCAATCATTGACCTTGTTGTCTCTAGATATAATATTATCATTATTTCCCTTCAATATTTCTGCCGCTAAAAGAGACTCCATTAACCCTAAAAGCACTGATCTAAGCCTTACACTTGAGTGATTGATGAAAACTACTCTCAAAACTTTTACCTCAAGCTCTCTACTAACATTTCCTAACCCTAGAGTAGACTAATCTACTAACCTACTTGATGATGCTACAAAAGTAAGATACAACCATCTATTTCAGCAATAAAAGCACTTAAAATAAATTATAAATTTGATTTATACACTACCTAATTGGATTCTGAAAAATGCTAGTACATTACTATCATTGAGTTATTATTTTTGGTCATTGTGAAGCTTCTTTAAGGAATTTATTATGAATCTATTATCTTATAAAAATTGCTGTTATAAAATTTTGTTTGCTTCATCATACATCAACTATTGTTTTTATGGATAAGTCTGTGGTTTTATGAAGTACTAACCTCAAATTGTACATGAAAAATATATATTTTTCTTGTTTCTTTGTTCTGGGCAAGTACATCTAAGCATTTCATTACTTCATTGGTTAAAACCTTGGGACTTTTTGATCAGTGTGACTTATGAGAGGGGATACCTTTATAGACACTTGAACCTTTTCCCTCTCAAAACTCCAGCTCACCGGGGACGTCTCCCCTGGGCCATCAACACTAAATAGAAAGAGGTATCCTGTTGAGATGACAATGATAGGATAACCTCCTGTTACACCATTTTTCCTCCCTTAGCCTTTACCTTTGGGACAAGTAAAATTGCAAGATATTCTCCTCAAAGATGACACTTTTCGGTAAGCCTTTTCTCAAAAGCCTTTATTTTACAAAGCTTACCTAGAAACTCCACTAAGGGTGATCCCCTCATCCCTTTTGATAGTTTCAATAAAACTACTTGGTGAATTCACAAATGACGACCCATAGCGGACGTCAGTACACACTTTCTTCTTCTCCCGTATTTCTTATTACCCCTATAGATCCTCCTAAATGGTCTCACAAATAATGTTTTGTCCCTTTGGACTTAACTAACACCCAAGGAGGATTACATGATCTCCCCAAAGAGGTTGATTCTTAGATACCTAAATTCTCAGGAGAAGTAAGATCTTATGGCAACTCACATTGGAATAAGTTTTATGAGGGATATGAATTTCACCAATCGGGAGAAGAACACCTTGACACCTTCATGAGCTTTTTTTCAATATCACTCATAGAGAGTGCCAAAGGCTAGATTAATTGTCTCCCGAATGGAAGCATAAAAACCCCTAAATATTTTGAACGAGATTTCTAGGATAGATGGTGTAAACAATAAAGTATGGCCTACTTTTACTCTCAATACCTTGAAGTTTTCAAACAAATAAACGAAGACGTTACAGAATTCAATGATAGGTTCCACACTCTCATTAGAAAACTTCAGCACAATTTTCTCCCAAAGAGCGCTATTCTCCAACATTACCTTAACTCCTTCGAAGCAACTTTATATTTTACCCTCAAGGATCGATTACCTACAACCCTAGAAGAAGCTCAAGATGTTGCCTGCCAGATTGAAAAGAATATTAAGTTTAGTGGTGCCATTCATCAGGTCAATTTTTTGAACAATGATGACATCTGGGAGATAAATAAGGAAAGCATGGGAGGACTAGAGCATGACCCCCCAGATATTCTAGAGTTAGAAAACAATAATTTCCAAAGGAAAGGGAGCACATGTTTCTCAAACATGAAAGATGCCTTAAATTTTTCAAAACAACATGAACCCTGATATAAGTACCTTTGAAGGAATCACTCAATTATAAAGGTCACTATCACAAATCCAAAAGCCTCTTTCTATGAGACCTCCTCAAACAAAAAAATCTCATACTCCAAGAGAACAAATTTGTATGAACACTTTGAACCTACAAAATGTTGCAAGACAAGAAGATGATCCTAATACTTGGTCATGCAAGGACTCCTATTTTGAACGTTATCACCCAAAATCTACTCATGAGAAACCTAATTTTGTAGATTCCATATTCACCTTGTTCACGCCAAGTCAAATCCAAGAAAATCAAGACATGAGGAAGCCTAGGATTGAATACTTGGGCCAAACAAATGAAAACTCAAAGGTAAAGCTTGAGGAGCCCCAGTTGTATCTTGGCAATCTACCCCAACATTTCCCAAAACCTAGCAATAATAGGACCAATCTGAGCACTAGTATGGCCTATATATTACAAAAGGTTAAAAGGATTCATGAAATGTTGGAAATCCCTTCTTTGACAAAGAAAATCCCAGATGACCAACTATCATTCAAAGAAACTTTCACACCATTACAAACTAGTCATTTTGAGAAAAATGAGAAAACACCCTTTCTCACTTCCCTGCTAATAGATGATCAGGGACACAGTGACTACAACCAAGTATATCCATGCTTATTTCAAGGTTGGCCCACTCTTCCCTTGACAGAAGAAGACAATATTAGTGAGATAACATGGACTAAGGGAAAGGGTGACCAAAATATTCCTAGCAATCACGAAAACAATATTTCACTAGGTAATAACGAGGTGTTTCATTTGCACGAAACATACATAAGGGATAGTGCATTGGTAGGACCCCACCCCATCATTCTGGAGAAAGAAAGAGATACAAATTGGGTTGATTATCCTGGCGATGCCTTCGACATCTCTAAAGATTGGGATGATTATTCTTCTACACAAGAAGATGACTATTTGATAAGTTTTAGAAGGAGATGAGTTGGCTTCATCAAATGGGAAGGGGATGATATCGGAACTAGTGAAACACATGAGCCAACCAAAGAAGGTATTCCTATATTTTCCCTTGATGATTTTCCTTTCACTTCAGAGGAAGACTTCGATAAAATACAATGGACAAAGAAGGAAGAGTATCAACAAATATTAGACAAGCAAAAGGACAAAGAATTTGGGACTGTCAAATTTCTAAAGAAAGAAGAAGATGACATGTTGATCAAGCCATCCCAACAAGAAGTCTTCACAACAGAACCCCACTCCCCTCCCTCAAGACAATACACCAGGGTTGTACAAGAAATAACCAGATTCAAGACCAAGGATTACAAAGAGGGAGATACAGTCTAGATGCGGGATATAAAGAAGGGAGAGCCTACTAATGTCAAGGGAAGTGCATAGTTTTGGCTTGGACCCTTCATAATTGGAAGAAAGTCAGTCAATGATGCCTACTATTTGTCTACATTGGAAGGAAGAAGGCACCCTTTACCAGCTAATGGAAATCTCCTTAAACCCCATCAAGGGGTAGAGATTTGACTTCATAGGTAAGTAGGTAGGAATTTTCATTCATTGTATATACCATCTGCATTTCATGCTAGAGTAGTTGTATTTCCATTTGTATATATGCTTACTTACTTTTAGTTTTATGTATCACATATGATCCAGCAGTGATATCACCACCCCAAGTGATTAATAATGATTTATTGATATCAAGTAGGTCACAGGTCATGCCAAATATGTTTAGGTTCTCATACGCTCTACGGTGAGAAGATGTCCCCGAGTTGGAGCCAGATGGCATCCCCTAGCCTAGGATAACTAAGGAGATTATGTCTTGAGGCCCACATGTCCTAGACATGGAGTATCGAGAGCCATATTGACTTGAGACTATCCCTAGAGGGTCCATCCTTTTTCTTCAGCGCCTCCATCTTGTCAACAACAACAACATCCATCCCATCGGCCTGATCCTTCAACAACATTCAGTCTTGTTCCATGAGGTATTGAGTATGAGTATCATGGTATGTGTCACTCTGATTATCAAAACATTTGAATATGTGCATTTATTATTTTTACTTCTGACATGTGCTTGGACCTTATGCCTTTCCACTTGTCCACACCTGGGGGGAATGACAGGATGCCCTAGAAAGTTGGTTCCCATAGGGTTTGAGTTTCCACTGGGTGGGTTCATGAAATGTCATCATCCATTCCCACAATACTTATCACTTTTCATCTTTTTCCCTCTCATCCATCCCCTAAATTGGTTCGGGCATTGGGTTTTCCAAGCTAGCAAAGGGTTGTACCTTACCTTGTGGGAAGAAGAGGCTAAAGGTGGAGAGGGTAAAAGTAGCTGGAAAAAGATAAAATAAAAAGAACAAAAACTTCAGATGCTTCACCGAGGGATCCCCGAAAAATAAATAAAAGGAATCTCAACAAGAAACAGAGGGACCCGTAAAATAATAAAATCAAGACCTAGTTGGAGGATAAGGGGTGTCATCACGAGCCATCCTAGTAGTTCCATGGGCATGTAATGGTATGACACTACCATTCAAATGGTCACCACCCCAAGGTAGTGTCTCTTGGTGGCATAGAAAAGAGAAAGAGGGTCTCATCACAAGCTAGCCTTCTCATCTCTGTGAAATGCTTGTGGGTAACATTGTCACCACTGGTCACCATGCCAGGGCAGTGTCCCCTAACTAGTCTCTTGAAAGAAAAAAAAATAATATAAAAAGGTAAAATGCATTGAATGGGCTTGGAAACATTTGCATCCATGACAAGGTGCAACTCACCCTCTTCAGAGGCACTCATAGGTAAGGCATGCATTCCCCTGTCATCACTGCACCCATTTCTCAAACATCCCTACACCACCTCATCCACTTACATGGCCTAGATTTGTCTTCACCTGGAAACATCCCACGTCTAATGAGAATTATCCTATTAGGACCTCTTGACATCCTCTCCAAACCTGGCTTGTAGAATAACATAACATCTTTGAGCACTTGTCTGGGAAAAGGGGGTTTTATGCACATGTTTAGATAACTTGATTATTAGATGTCATTGACATTGCTATGATCCATGCGACTTATGAGCCCATGGAGGGCGTACTTGTTGTTGTTGCAGGGCCTCATCCAACAGACAGATACACATGGGGAGATGATTATTTCAAACCTCCATAGGGATAAAATCCCACCAGATGGATGTTGAGACCCCAGCCAGGGAAAACACATGTTAGAGGCTTGCACCAGAGAGAGAGGAGGACGTTCCACCAGAGACAACCTGGTAATCCTGGACACAGGGGGGTCTTTCTCTCCTACTATGATGTTGGCCTTGAAAGTACAATGATGTCACCTTTGTGACCCTTGACGTCACCCAACATTTGATGGACATTTTAGAGTTAGTTGTGTGCCAAGTGGCATGTGTGACTTGATCCAGAGGCCTTGGGAGGCCTAACGTTTTTCTCATGGAGGCCAACGTTTCACTAGAGAGGCCTAATGTCACCCTAAAATGGAATGAAGTCACCTTTTCTTCTTAATTTAGGGTTTTAATTTGTCATTTTATGTAAAAATTGGATATTACATGTAAACTGGCCATGTCGGCCTTTTTGACCTAATTTGTAAAGTAAAGGTCATTTGTATTGTATAAATAAGGGAAAATTCTCTCTTATTTTTCAGGATCTTTCACTTACACTTAATTGAGGTCTGGAATTTTCGCCCTAATTAGGGTTTATTGGCTGAAATTTGGTGCGCACTTCTTGAAGGAGGCTATTTTTGGTGTATTTTAGCATTTTTCTTGGTGGAAGTCTTCAACTAGGCCTATTGCTAGATGATTCTTGGTGAATGTAAGTAAATTTTCTGCAATTCTTCTTCATTTTGAATGGTTATGGTGTATTTATCTTGCATTTTTTCCAATATTATGAAATTGCTAGCTTAAAACCCTAGGAGGATAAAGCACATGTTATTGTTCTTGCCTCAACAACTTTTCACCTACTAGATTATGCTAGAAACCCTACTTTCATGAAGCTTTGTGCTAAGGGCCTTTCCATTACAACACCCTAGCATCTTTTTCTTCATCTAGTCGTCATCTACTTCTTCCTTGAGCTAAAGAAGGAGGAAAACCGCTAGGCCTAGGGTTACCTACTTCCTAGTGGCCATTTTCCCCCTAGGGTTTAGTGATTGAAGCCTTGGGTTACCAACACTTCAATCATTGACCTTGTTGTCTCTAGCTCTAATATTATCATTCTTTCACTTCAAGGTTTTTTCTGCTAAAAGAGACTCCATTAACTCTAAAATCACTGATCTAAGCCTTGCACTTGAGTGATTGATCAAAACTACTCTCAAAACTTTTACCTCAAGCTCTCTACTAACTTTTCCTAACCCTAGAGTAGAATAATCTACTAACCTACTTTCTACTGTTACAAAATTAAGATACAACCATCTATTGCAACAATAAAAGAACATAAAAGAAATTATAAAGTTGATTTATACACTGCCTAATTGGCTTCTGACAAATGCTAGTACATTGCTATCATTGAGTTATGATTTTTGGTCATTGTGAAGCCTATTTAAGGCATTTGTTGTGAAGCTATTATCTTATAAACATTGTTGTTATAAAATTTTGTTTTCTTCATCATACATCAACTATTGCTTTTATTGATAAGTACATGGTTTTATGAAGTACTAACATCAAATTGTACATGCAAAAGATATATTTTTCTTGTTGCTTTGTTCTAGGCAGGTACATCTACGCATTTCATTACTTCATTGGTTAAAACCTTGGGACTTTACGATCAGTGTGACTTGTGAGAGGGGATACCTTTATAGACACTTGAAATTTTTCCTTCTCAAAACCCCAGGTCACCGGGGACGTCTCCCCTGGGCCATCGACCCTAAATAGAAAGAGGTATCCTATTGGGGTGACAGTGATAGGATCAAAGGTTGCCAATGATTTATGGATCCCTAAGTAGCAAAGGATCTGTTGTAATTTTTCCCATTAGTCCTTGTTTTATTCAAGTATTTGTTGATTTATTAAACTAAGAGGATCTCTATTTAGTGAAAATTCTATCTTATGTTTTCCTTCTTCATTCTTCTATTTATCAACATATGATCGTGTTGTCTATTGAGCAGCTTTAGTGCCTTCGATGAGTAGAGTGTTTATGACTCCATTTCCCAATGGTGTAGACTAATGATCTGCAGTTTGTTGCCCTCTCCCTTTCTTGTTCATTATAACTGATCCACTCAAGCTTAAACTCAATATAAACCTGCAAAATTTTGATGGGTACTATTCTTACACCTACAACAGTCTAGGTGTGACTTCTAGTGCTAACATTTTTGGCACCGTTGCTGGGGATGAATTTGAAGATTTTCCTTGGGAAGAACGACAAATCTTAGACCCAGTCTTTGATGGTGAAAAAAGGTTGGTGACACAGTTCAGACTGCATCATTCAACTTGCGAATACATGTTGAAGAATTTCTTGGCGGCTCCACTGTCGATTCCACAGGTTTCATGATGAAAAACTTGGTTGTCGATCCAGATGCTATATCACTCAAGATGGTAGAGTTATTGGTAAATCCTATTTTCCTTGAAGAATATATAAAATGGATAGGTACATTGAGAGATTCTTCATATTTTGAATATTTAAAAGACTGGATTTGTACATTATCTAAAGATGAATATGATGAAATGGCTTATTCAGCCTCATCTTTTGATTTGGACTTTTGCAAAAATGTCAATATTTTTGTTTAGAGATACAGTTCAAATATCTTCAGTTTTATATGGAATCATATGGAATTTTATTGAATCAAGATAAGTCTCTGGATTTTTATTATCAAAATATCATTGCTTTTGAGAAAAAACATGAAGATCTTATTTAGGAATATGAAGTAGCAGATTTAGAAATTCCTGATAGTCAAGTTGGGATTTCTACCAAATTATATGAAGGATTACCTCTAGACATTGTTCCTATTAATGTATTTGAAGGATTTCAAGAATATACAAAACTTTTCTTAGATGTAGATGCTAAGAAGGAAGTTTCTATCGAGCAGATTGTTGCTCTTTCATCTAGAAATCTTGAGTTTGATGACATCAAACAGGAAACAATTATAGTTGAAAGATGCCATTTTCATTTTAGTGGTCAAGAAGAACTATTTGTTCATGTTATCCAAAACCCGTTTTCCTTTCTGTTGGAATCATTAGAGGAAATGAGTCTTACAGTTTTCATGTTCAAAGGGATTAGCTTCAAATGGTGGGTTGAATTGTTACATTTCGAGTTTTTCTTTCTACTTATGGAAAAAAAAAATCCAAAAACAATCATTCAGTCGGTTGCTTGACTGGCTATATTGGAAATATGAGATCACATGATTCAGCTGGATAGATTAGAGTAGGCTCATGTATATAAATAATCTTTCCATGCAACCATTTGATTTGCAATTATAGGTTATTTTTTCATAATAATGACTCCATAGCCCAATGGAGGCACTAATGCAGCAATTGGTCTTCCGTTTGGTTGGAATATTGTTTTACAATGGATAAGGCACTGTAACTGCAAATTTTCTTGGAGCCTCACATGGAGGTCTCCATCCCCTATGGAGCCAGATGTTAACACATAGGATGTACATGTCTTGGTGTCATGATGATGGTGTCGTCATTAGCAAGAGAGGAATTGTATTGGTCATAACTACTTAGTTTAAGTTCACCATCAAGTGTTAAATCCAAGGAAAATGTCCTAAAATATTTACTCGACCACCTGAAGTGTCTTCTCAGTTGTTAAATCTTATGTGCTGCAAACTATTCTAGAAGTTCACAACATTCCAAAAATAGAACATGTGCCAAGTATTTTTATGATTGTGATCTTGTAAAAGGGTCTAATGATGGATTTTAGTTTTTCAGTACCATCACATCATCAAATAACTCCAAATGGTCATTTTAAAAAGGAGGATATATCATTTTGATCTTCATTTCTAATTGCAAAGGTGCACTGCAAACTGGCGCTGCAAAATGGTTAAGGAGGAGCATTGGAGGTTATATAGATTGCACGCACACCTGTTCAACTTTCATGGAAAAGCCCATGTTTACCAGGTACTCCATGAGAGTTTACACGTTGTTTAAAGGTTGAAAGAGAGTTTTTTGTTGGTTTCACTCCTTGGTGCTGTGAATTGGCGCTACGAACTCATTCACTGTAACAGATTATTATAAAGATTTGATCATAACTTTTGAATGATGATGTGGGAATTTATAATTTTTTTTGTGGAGGAGCATGATATTTCCATTGACATGCTGACCAAATTTCAACTTGACCCAGTTTAGCATTTGAGAGATAAAATTAAAACACCAGTGCGCTGTAAACTCTATGTTTTGCATAGTTTTTGGATATTCGCCTTGTTTGGAGATTGCCACCTGTCAAGGAGGGCTGGAATGAATTCTCATAGATAAGTTAGATGCTAAAGGATAGATGCACCTAATATTTATGTCCATTAAAACCTCATGGAGTGAGTTGACAACAGGTTTATTAATGACTTCCAACAACTTCTTGAAAATTAACAGTTTGTTGGATTCTTGTCTCTTTGACTATTTACACCTATCTCCAAGGCATAGAATCCAATGTAAGAGATGGTTTTCGAACTCCTAAGCATATTTTTTATTTTATTTTCTATTTAATGGGTGAGAGGAATAAAAAATAAGGGGAGCCAAGAGAGAGTACAGAGAGTTGGAGCAGACAATTTCCCTGTGTGTGTTCATTTGTAAGCCCGAGGGAAATTTATGATTGTAATCATTACTGCTATTGAAGACTCATGAGAGCTGTGATTTTCAGATTGTAATTATTGTGTTTTATATATCTTATTATTTGAATATTATATATCTTCTTATTTGAATATATTTCATATTTGAGGACCAAATATTTCCAATGATTTATGGATCCTTAAACAATAGAGGATCTGTTGTAATTTTCCCCATCAGTCATTATTTTATTCAAGTATTTGTTGATTTATTAAACTGAGAGGATATTTGTTTAATGAACATTCTATATTATGTTTTCCTTCTTCATTCTTCTATCTATCAACATATGATCTTATTGTCTGTTGAGCAACTTTAGTGCCTTTAATGAGTAGAGTGTTTATGAATCCATTTCCCAATGGTATAGCCTATTGATATGCAGTTTTCTTTCCTCTCCCTTTCTTGCTCATTCTAACTGATCCACTCAAGCTTAAACTCAATATAAACCTACAAAATTTTGATGGGTACTAGGCTAAAACCTACAACAGTCTAGGTGTGACTTCTAGTGATAACACTACCCATTCATGGGAAATGGTTTAATTGTTCATTTCATATCCTTCAAAAAATAATAATTACAACCAACGACCTTCTCAATATGGTATGGATCAAAAGAGCTTCAAACTTTGTGTGAAAAGATGGTTTTTCTTTTTATTTTTCCACAATAGATACAATTGATCTTTTTGAAAATATCTTGAGGTAGTGTTCTTGTCAAAATCTCTTTTGACCACTTGTTTTCTTTTGTTTATTGCCATTCGAGTTGTATAAGTTCTTGATATCTTTTTTGATTTGGTGATTTCTCTTCTATATCTTCATTGTTTCTAGCAAGGACTAAGGCATTTAATTCCAAATGTAATGGTTATCTTACTTCTCTTCCATATACTAAGGTATATGGTGAATTCCCAGTGCTATCCTTTGGAGTAAGGAAACTTGCCCAAAGTGCATCTATCAACTTCTTATGCCATTTTTTATGGTTGTCTTCAATTGTATTTTTGAGAATTTGAATTAATGTTTTGTTTGTCGAATCAGCCAAGCCATTTCCTTGTGGGTAATAGTTGGATGATTGTACCATGATGATTCCATATTCTCCACAAAAATTCATAAAATTTGACCTGATGAAGATTAAACCATTGTTTGTTATGAACATTTTTTGTACACCAAATCTGGATAAGATATTTTCTTTCAGGAAAATGATTAATTGTTTTTAATCAACATTTCTTAAAGCAACATCTTCTTTCCACTTGGTGAAATAAAAATTGCATTGATAATATAAGCATGTCCTTTACTCGTCTTTGGATTTATTGGACCAATCACATCTAAACCCCATTGTGCAAATGGTTCCTCTATTATTATAAATTGTAATGGCATTACATCCCTCTTTATCTCCCCTAAATGTTTTTGGCATTGGATAGATTTTCAAATAATTTTGTAAGAATATTTGAACATAGTGGGCCAATAATAACTGGCCCGAATGATTATGTGAGTATTTACAATTAGCAAAATATTTCCATCACAAACCCCACTATGAAATTTTTGGAGTATTTCTCTAGACTTTGGACAATCTAAACACCTTAATAAAATTCCATCAAAATTGAATTTTCGGAAAATAACTCATGAAACTATTACATATTGATTAGTTTGAATCTTCAAAGTTCTCCTTTATTTAGAAAACATTATAGGAGGAAATTGGCCATATTTCAGATAAAATATTATGTCCTTATACCATTCCAATGTTGCTAAACTTGCTCTTTGTGTAACAACATCAATTGTGTTGGGAGGAGAGATATTTATAGCCTCAATTCCAGTCATGAATTTACATAATCCTTATCCTTTGACATCCTTCAGGGGTTTAATTTCTAAATCATACTCTTGAAGATTTTCTAACCAATTTTCCCATCTACCCTCTCTGTGTTGTTGATTGAGCAACATCTTTATTGGGGAATGTGGCACATAAGCAATGCTGTGAGATAACAATATATAGGTCATGAACTGAGCTATTTCCTTAACTAGGGAAAGAGATTTCTTTTCAATAATAGAATAATTTAATTCATAATCATGCAAGGTCTTACTCATGAAAGCAATTGGAATTTCTTCTACTTTCTCATTTTTCTGGGTAAGGATTGAGGAATTGTTTCTTCTAAAGTGAATGAGTATAATATAAAATATTTTTCAAAGTCAAGACTAGCAAGAACAAGTGAAGTAGCAATGACATGTTTTATTTATGTGAAATCCTTTTGAAGGTCTGATGTCCATTCAAATTTATGATCGTTCTTCAACAATTTATTTATTGGCTTGACAATTGTAGCATAATCTACAACAAACCTTCAAACAAATTTTATCTTTCCAAAGAAATATTGTACTCCTTTTGTTAATGTAGGTGGATTGAGGTCATTTATTTCTTTAACTCTTTCTAGATCAATATATATTCCTTATTTTCTCAGAACATGACCCAAGAATTTTCCTTATGA
Source organism: Picea engelmannii (assembly GCA_009831015.1). Taxonomy (NCBI): domain Eukaryota; kingdom Viridiplantae; phylum Streptophyta; class Pinopsida; order Pinales; family Pinaceae; genus Picea; species Picea engelmannii. The sequence goes on along the minus strand of ML812940.1, from coordinate 78,591 downwards.
TATGGAAAACAAACACTTCTTCAGATTAAAATATATTCCACACATTATGCATCTCTCAAAGACTTGTCTAAGATCTTTTAGATGTCTTTCCCTTATATTTGAATGAAATTTTAAATCATCTTGGTAGTCTACCATAATTTTTTTGATAAAATCCTTAAAAACATGGCCCATTTCCCTTTGAAAAGTTGCACCAACATTCTTTAGTTCAAATGACATACAAACATAAACATGCATTCCCCATGGTGTAGTAAAATAAGTCTTTGGTCTATCTTCCTCGACCACATGGACTTGATTATATCTATAAAATCCATCCAACATAGACATTAATGCAGAACCAATGACCTGCTGCAATAACTTCTCCATATTTGGGAGTGGGTAGTTATCTTTAATATTTGCTCAATTGAGATCTCTGAAATCAACACAAATATGGATTTCTCCATTCTTTTTTCTCACTAACACAGGATTTGAAATCCATTCTAAATGTGTGATTGAAAAAATTATGCCAGCTTTTTCAAATTATCTAACTCCATATTTACTAAGGGCTTCAATCTGGGATTTATCATTCTCAATTTTTGATTAAAATGTTTTTATCCCACTTTGAGTGGTATAACATGCTGGAAGATATATGTTTCATATTCCTTTAAAGAATCATAACTCTAAGAAAAATATCCTTAAATTCTTTGAACAACAAGGTATATTGCTCTATTTCTTTAATGGTGCAACTAGTACCAAGATTTATGTATTTTGGAGAATCAAGTGTACCAATATTGATTTTTTGTGTCTCTTGAACCTCTCTAATATATGGTTCCTCTTTTGGATCCAAGATCTTTGTTTGATCACCTCTTGTAAAAAGAGATTCCAAACTAACATAATTATTAGGAGAGAATACAATACTTTGATCACAAATTTCCTTCTAAATATCTTGGCTTTCTTCTGAATCATCTAATAACGTTGAGTCATGGTCCATGAGGAATTTTGCATTTTGTTCATCTTTTTCAAAAAATTTCCAATACTCTTGATTATCAGGTATTGAAGGATGAAAAATTGTCTTGACATGAAAAGTATTATGATTATGAGAATCCTTTGAATTGAAGAGAGATGCAACTATTGCTAATGAATCAATTTTTTGGTTCTTTTCTCAAGGAACAAAGGAAATATTAAAAGAATTAAATGAATCTATAATTTCCCATACTCTCCCTACATAACGTTTCAATCTTTCATTCTTGATTCTATGTTTTTTCTTGATATGATTGATAACCAACTCTGAATCACCAGTCACCATCAGATTTGCTACTTTCATTTGAAGGGAAATAATCAGTTCTTGGATCAATGCTTCATATTCTACTTAATTTTTGGTACAAGGGAATTCTAATCTAATAGCATGTGGGTAGATACTAGATTGGGGACTTTTGAAAACAATACCATATCTAGTTCTAGACTTAGAACAAGCACCATCAAATGACATTTTCCAAAAACCATGGAAATAACTTTATTCATATTTCTTAGGTGGATTTAATTGTTTTGTGTTGAAAACAACATAATTTCCAATTCCAACATTGACATAGTTTTGCATCATTTCAGTTTCTTTCTTCTTAAATGATACTGGATTTCTGTGTTCTCAAGTAACTATGATAATTTTCCCATCTTTATTTGGAAGAATCATGCAATTTCCATCATTCATTACATACCCTCCGATTAATGAGCACCCGTCTCTTTCCAAAACAACACCATATGATGGAGGCAAATCAACTACTATGATAGTAAATATTGTTGTAACATGAGGTGTTGAACTTATCAATGCACATAAATATTTAATTTTTCCATAAGTTGGGACTTTTCTTGAATCAATGGCATATATGTTTTCATTGGTTCCATAGTATTTCGTACATTCCATTCCGATAGCTTTCATAACTAATAGTGGCATGATATTTTGAGTGGCTCCATTATCCACCAAACAGTTGTGTAGTGTAAAATCATGATTTTCCAAATATATATAAAATGGTGGAACCTTGGATCTTGGCCTTACTGATGTGATATTTTTTTGTTCTTTTGTGTTCATCACAATTTCCTCTATTCTTGAATTCATATCATCCAATATCTTCAAAATATTCTCCCTTTGTTAAGGTATCTTGACTACCTCCATGAATGGTAAAGTAATTATAAGCTTAGCTAACTCATAAACAAGATTATAATTCATCTGTAATGGAGTCTCCATCTGATTAACAATTGGTTGTTGTTTTTCTAGTTATGGAGTGATAACTTTAGTTTTTTATTTTTCATGTTGTTCCCTTGTCTTGAATTTATTTACTTGTGATCTAGTCTGAACAACATTGTCTTGTGAATACTCAGGATCCTCTTGTTCATCAAAAATATAAAAAGATGATGAACCTTCTTCCATTTGAACTAATTCCAAAACGTCATCTTTGTTAATGATTGTTTCTTGATCAAAATTTTCTTCTATAATTTCTTCTAGCACAATCACATTTGGATTTGGAACTCTGGGTGCTCTTGGTCTTTGATATTCAATTCTATCATTTTTTCCTCTTTGATAAGGTAATGGAGTTCTCGTGGTTGGATTTGTTGGAAGGAAATTCTCACTTCTCTTGAGTCAAGTTATATCATTTTGCATTTTCCTAATTGTTCTTCTCATTTGAACAATCTCTATCTTTTATCTCATTTCTTGGGCAAGTCCAGGATCATTTCTCACATTAGGGGGAATGCCTTGGATAATTCATCCCTCAATTGCTCAATTTTCAAAACTTCTAGAAGTGGATGGTCCTTGAGGTGATATTAACATAATGGTCATTTGTCTTTGCACTTTTCCAAGAATAATCTTGGGATCATCATTATTCTCTAACATGTATTATTTCATTTATGTTTCCTTCTATGTTTCCTCATTGAATTCATTTATTTATGTATCTCTTATTGCATAATTCACATTTCAAGGCATGGAATTCTTATAACATCTGAATATGATAGGATTGTTTGAGCATTTCCATTTTAGGATTTGGTTTAATGTCTTACGGAATCGTAAATTAAAATCCCCGATTCTTCCCCCTTTTGGAGATGGATTTGGGTGAACCGAGTAAGCAGAGTATGGTATGCAATAGGTTGTGCATACATAGTCATGAACATATTTTCTAAATTATCAAATGATCCAATTGATTGAGCTGGAAGGGAAAGATACCATTCATAGGATTGACCTATCAAAGTTTGTAGAAAGACTTTCACCATTAAATCATCATGTTCAATCAAATGAATATCAAAAACACTTTGAAATTGATCCATATGTCTTTTTGGATCCATAATCCCATCACCTCAAAATACAGGTAAAACTCATTGAGGTAGGGTTGGTAATGTATGTTGTTCTCCATGTAAATG
>ML812940.1:60287-72975 GCA_009831015.1 Picea engelmannii | reverse complement strand
CATATATTAAATGACTTCCACTAATAACACATAACTACATTCCCATTGGGTACCTCCCTAGGTACCCCATATTACCTCCCTAGGTATACCACATTATTCTTACACTCAGTGATGAGATTTTATTCTCCAGTTAGAAATAAGTCATCCACATACAAAAAAAATATAACAGGTTGATCATTCATAACCTTGAAGTAAATGTTAGAATCTTCTTTACTCTTGGTAAATCCCAAGCTCGTTGGGAAATTGTCAATTCTTCCATACTAAGCTCTAGGAGCTTGTTTCAATCTATACAGAGCCTTCTTTAATATGCATACATGAGTCTTTATGTATTCAACTTCAAACCCTTGAGATTGTTCTATATAGACTTCCTCTTCTATGACACCATTTAAGAAAGTTGTTTTCACGTCCATCTTGTGTTACTTCCATTTCATCTTAGCTGCAAGGGCTATGATGGTTCTGATTGAAGTGTATCTGGATACAGGAGTAAACGTCTCTTCATAGTCAATGCATTTCTTTTGAGAAAATCCACGAGCAACAAACCTTGTTTTATATTTCTCAATACTTCCATCAACAACATGTTTTATCTTGTATAGCCATTTGGAAGATACCACATCCTTTCTCTTTGGTCTGGGAACTATTTCCCATACATCATTCTTTATAATGGATTGGTATTCTTATGTCATGGTATCTATCCATTCTTTCTCTTAAATGGCTTCTTCAAAGAAAGTAGGCCCCTTCTCTAAGAGATCACACATCAAAGACATATAATTGGAGAATGGATTGGGTTTCTTGACTTGTCTCATGGTTCTTTCGAGGGCACCATAATTCTCTCCATCTTGAATAAGTTCCCTTGCCCAAGATGGCTTTCTCTTGTGGGAGATCGTCATCTGGGGAGGTTCTTGAGATTTTATTATTCCATGATCTTCTAGAATCTCTTCATCAGGGGAAGTTATGACTTCCCTCATTGGTTCTGCAACTCTGGGAGCCACAAGTTCTTCTTCACATACTTCTTTAAAATAGCATCTTATTGATTTCTTGAGTGTTGCATATTCCTCAAAGGTTACATCTCTATTGATCTCAATATGATGGTAATCTGGTATGTATATTTTGAAGGCCTTGGAGACCTCATACTATCCAACAAATATTCCCTTCTTTCCTGAAGGGTCCAGCTTGGTTCTCTTCTCTTTCAGAAAGTGTACAAATACGAGACAACCAAATATTTTGAGATGGCTTACTTCTAGCTTCTTTCCAGAGAAAATATCTTCAGGAGTCTTGAACCCAAGTGCACTATGGGAAAATGTGTGCTATGCATACACTGTTGTTCTTGTTAATTATGCCCATAAGTGCATTGGAAGGTCTTGATCATGGATCATAGTCCTCACTTCTTCCATTATAATTTTGTTCTTTCTTTATACTACACCATTTTGTTGAGGGTTGTAGGGAGTGGTGATCTCCCTCTTGATCCTGACATTTTTAAAAAAGTTTCCGAACTCTTTTGATGTGTATTCTCCTCCATTATCTAACCTGAGTATCTCCATATTTCTTTCATAGAGATTCTCTATCAAGTATTTGAATTTCTTGAATTTACCAAACACTTCATCTTTTGATTTCAAAAAGTAAACCCGGGTTTTTCGAGAATAGTCATCAATAAACGATACATAGTATACATACCCACTGATGAAGGTTGATGGCATTAGGCCACATACATATGAGTGAATGATCTATAGGACTCCTACTTTACTGTCTCTCTTCGGGAAAGGGTTCTTGATGTTCTTTCCTTGTGCACATTCGTTGCACACACCTTCATGGTCAACCTTGAATTCTGGTAGACCTGTGACTGCCTTGCTTACATATGGTAATGCCTTGTAGTTAATGTGAGATAGTTTTCTATGCCAAAGCTCATAGGGATTATCAATGGAATGAGTCAAGGCTACTTATGAGTGACCTTTTAGCTTATACAAGCTACCTTCTTCTTTTTCAATAGCATTTGCTTCTTCCATGGTTTTTCCTTTGGGCCACATAAGAAATTATCCATCTATGAAAAAAACTTGGAAGCCTTTCTTATCTAAAGTTGAGATAGAAAGTAAGTTCTTTGTCAAACCAGGTACATATAGTACATCCTTCATCTTCATTAGGGTTCCTAAATAAAGTTTGTAATTTGATTATCCTACTCCTTCAATAAGGTACTGATAATCGTCTCCAAGTGTAACTTCCTGGGGAAAACTCTTTTTTGTAAGGAAAGAGAGAATGTCTCTTTTACCTTTCATGTGCTTGAAAGCACCATTGTCTATGAGCCAAGTGTCCTCACCAAGTGACACTGATCTTGAGAGGGCAAAGATAAAGACATAGTCTTCAATATGTTCTTTTATCATCTTTGTGGGTGGCTCTTCGTCTTCAACTATGTGGGCATGGTGCCTCTTACTTCTCTTCTTGTATTCTTCTCTTATAGCTAGACAATTCTTAGCAATATGTCCCATATTGTCACAATAGTAACATTGGTAGGATGAGAAATCTTTTTCTCTTCTTTGACCTTTCTAAAACTTTTGGAATCTCCTTGGAGGGTGAGATTCTTTGTGTATGAATTTGTTTGGGGGGTGAAACTCCTTATGTTGATGAGTTTATTTTTGGAAGTAAGACCTCTTCCTTCCTCCTTTAGTATGAGCAGCTAGGGATTGATCTTCATCTCTTGATAGTATTTCTTCTCTGTTAGCTACTCTTGCTTCTTCTTAAACGCACTCTTCCCAAAGACTGTCAAAGTGTAGTTTCTCTTTTCTAGCACAAATAGTTTGGATGAATGCATCCCAAGGTATTGTGAGACCATTAAGTGTTGTCATTATGAGTTCATATTCATATAGAGTATCACCAATTGCTTCTAGTTGTTCCATGAATTGTGATATTCTAGAGAAATACTCTTGAATTGTTTCTCCTTTTTGCATCCTTGTATTTTTGAAATGAGTTATTACATTTATCTTTCGATTGGTGTTCTTTCTTTCATACATCCTGGTTAGGGAATCAAACATTTATTTTGGAGTCTTCTTTGAAGCCACTTGAGGAATCAAGTGATGTTTAATAAAATATGCAATGATTCTTTTATCCCTAACTGTGTCCTTTTGGTGTTTTTCTTTAGTTGCATCATCGGTAGGTTCTAATACATCTTCTTTAATAAATCTTGCTAGGTAATTCTCTTCAAGAATGAGTGCAATCCTATACTTCCAGGCACAAAAATTTTCCACACCTTCTAGCTTGTCAACAAGCTTAGTGCTTGCAGACATCTTTACCTGGAGCTCTAGGAAAATGACCAAAAATTGAAAATACTCAGAATTTAATTTTGAACTTACCAGGAGTTGTGTTTGGCTGAGGCGAGTAGCCTGGTGCAGGTAGATTTTAGAAAATCCAAATTTTCCCCCTTCAAACTTGACCAGCGAAATTTTGGACTGGTACTTCTGGTACTGGTTCTAGTTTCCTGGTTTTCGGGCACTTCTGGTTTTCAGGTTTTCTAGTACCAGTGAAAACTAGGGTTTCACTTTTTGGGAGTTTTATCCACTGAAAAAGTGTGATGAGGCTAACAAAGAGTTTTCTAGGCTAGGGCACACTTCCTTGATGAATTTTAGGCTGAAATTCCTCTTCAATAGAAAACCTTAATTTTCTTGTACGGAAACAATGACGTTTTTTCTTATCTAGTGAAAGATGCTCTCTTCAGCTTAGCTTTCATACCATGTTAAGGTTTAATCTATTATTAGGTTTCTTTTCAATTTACTAGATAACCATAGCATAGATAGGATCACTAAGAGAAACACAACCACAAGATAGACAACATTTATCTTGGGAAATCTTCATGGGGGAGAAAACCCAGGAAAAACTTCCTTAATATAGATAGTCAATACAATGCCAAGACAATAAAACCAAAACCCTAGAGAATATCCAACACTGAGCAATGTGCCTCTCTCTTACTTCTTCTCCCAACTGAAGCTACCAAACTTGCCCACTGGATGATCAAATGAGTGAGTGAGATAATGAGGCTCTGGCTTCCTCTATTTATACAAACTGGCAGGTGATAGAAAGGTGTCTCTTCATTGGGTAGGTCCGACCTGTCTTCTTAGTGGTTAAAGCCACTTTAATTAGCATGGGGGCTGACTTCTTAATTTGCACAATATATTTAGGGTTCAAAAAAGGGGATTTGATCAATTACAATGCCCGACATGATCAATCCATGAAAGGGGATTGATCTAATGAATAATAACGCAATAATAAATAGAATACTCTTTGCAGTTACAATGTTTCAGCACTCGAGAGGTTAGATCTTGCTAGCTAGAGCCACCATGAGGAGGGCCATATCGTGAGAGATATCAACAATTTTCTATTTTACCCTCACAACTCTCTCCTCTACTGGATCACGAGGGTTGTTGTGAACATACTCATCCACCATGGCTAGGGTTCAACAAATTTCTTATTAAGACAATTCCTAGATCATGCAACTTTCCACAAATATCCCAAAGAAAATTGCTTTGATACCAATATGATCTGTAAACTGTCATGGATATTCCACTAGCACAGTTTGTTACAATAAATCTTAAACTATTATGAAATCTTAGATTTTTGCAATATGTGTCCTTATATCCTAGATTAGTTAATTACTAGATTTCCTTGAATTTACAAAATAACTAAATTACGAAAATGAAAGAAATGAGCAAAAATAGACAAACCATCCACACAATTGAACATAAGATGTATCCTGTGAAATACAATACAAGAGAAAACCCAACTAGAAGGTGAGGCCTATGTTTTTCTCTCTTTTCTTCAGTTATGGAAAGCAAGTACAAATAAAGAGCCACTCACTATGGAGTTACCTTTGAAATTGTGGCCTAAATGACTGCTACATAATCTCTTAAATCCTCTATTATTCTCTCAAAATACCACTACTTGGATGCTTTGTTCAACTATGGAAAAGGTACAATACAAAATAATGGAACCCTTTCTCCTCCTGGCAGTCTGGTATTTAACATAGCATGATAGTTGTCTAGGGTTAAGTTTTTCACTTCCTCAACCCTCATTAGTGATAAGGTTTGGACCTTATAGAATATTCTTGAAAGTCCACGTGGCTAGCCACACATGTTAGAGTAACGAGGGTTGACGTGGCATCGACTCGTACCATGGTGTTCAATAAGGTAGGTCAACTTGCAGGAGGAATAACTTTTGTATACGAGCTCTGATTGAGGCATGTTTGCACTGTTCGAAAGATCCTGGAGTGTAGAACACCATCAAGGGTGTTTTCATAGGTTTCATTCACTACAACCCCAAAAAAATCCCTTTAATGACTCAAAACTATTTTGGAAGGTTTTGGACCCCACTTTTCCAAACTAGGACCTACCACTAAAATGGCCCTCCAAGTCGATTCCTTCAAATTGTTTTACACAAAAGTACCAAGATACATGAAAACATTTATGATGATCCAATCTGGATCAAGTAATTATAGTGACAAACATGAGGTGTAGTAGTATGGGTATTTGGAATTTTGATTTAGCTTATGAATATATGTTTACTTAATGAGATGTGAAAACATGGCCAAAATAGAGCGTCATGTTTCTTGTTAGATGTTGACCATATGCATATATCCTATGAATGAGTAGAGATTGACACGAAAAGTGTTGTGTATGTATATATAAATTGTAGAGTGGACTTGCTCCCTTTGTTGGGAATTGGTCCAAGCACTACAGTTAGATAAGTCAAGTCTTGCAACCAAATCAATAGTAGAGCCATTCATTCACAAGACAATTACATTGTTTATTTATGTAGAGGCTCCATGTTGGTGAAATCAGTGGGACATAAGTCCCTCATTTATATATCATATTGGTATCAAAGTGGTTGAATGTATGACCTTGAAGTAGTTTTTATCACTTTAAGGAGAAGAAAATGTAGTATGAGTAAGGAATTGAATAGAGAGAGGTTGGAAGAGCTAAGGGGTTTCAATGTGCAGATCCAAGAGGAGAATTTCCACTTGAAGGAGAGGATAACACAGCTAGAAAATGCATTGACCAAGCTACCAGTGGTTATCCAAGATACCAAGCAAGTAGAGACACCTTCCATTTCTATTTTAGAATCCAACACCGTGATTGAATCAAGCATGGTAGGCTCACCCTCCATGGACCTTTCTCAAGAAACCTTTGGTGATTGTGAAAAACATATAGAGGCATATGTTCCAAACACACGATACAAATGGCCTACAATTTCTAAGGGATAGGCAAGATAAACTAAGGGATTGTGACCCCATTGTAGCTAAACATAGAGTCAAGCATGAAGAACTAGGTTTCGGTGGACAAGAGGAAGAAAGTACAAGTTTCAATCAAGATAATACCACCAACATAACCATTTTCAAGGAAAGAAGAACCAAAGAAGAATCCATTTTGATTAAATAAAATGCAGTAGGAAAAGGAGTGGGCAATAAGCGATTATTCCAACCTACTTGTAGAAACTTAAAAGAGGGCAACCAAGGGATATTTTTTCCAAAATACACCAACACTTGGGGGACCAAGAAACCTAGTTAACAAGCACAATAACAAACTAAAGAGGTGTGTCAAGGAATCTTCAATTTGTTTTAGGACACAAGGTTGATGAATGTTAGCACTATGGTGCTTGTTCCTTTCATGGTATGAGAGAACACTAAGTGGCTTCCTATTGGAAGAGAAAAATAATCAAAAAAAAGGAGAACATGAACAAGAAGAGAATGTAAAGAAACCCTTGCAATAGAAATATTTTTTTCCAACACTACAAGTTGAGTAGACATTAGGAAGCCAAGTGTTGGAGGCATCATTTGGAAATTCATCCTAGGGACTGTACAACCAAAAGGAAAGTTTGAAGAGTGAATGGGAAGGGGAAGGAATAAGGCGCAACAATTATCCAAGGACCTATATCAATAGAAAATTCCATATCCATTAACGATATGGACAATAGGGTAATGCCAACATCAAAGACAATCCCTATTCATCTCATGTCTTCAATATTGCAGTAGAGGCACCCACTCTTTGAGATGTGTGAGATATTGATGCAAGGTTCAAACTCCATAATAGCCAAGGATGCAACCATATTATGTGGCAACAGAGAAGGCAAGTACAGAAGTGTTTAAGAAGAAGACAAAGAATGAATTAAATATTTTGTGAACCAAAAGGCTATGAATAGAGAGGTGTGATCTGAAAATGGATCTAAATTAACTCTTCATCTCAAACTTTGTAATAAAAATATAACTTTGGAAAATTTTGAATTAAATGTTCCAAAATGAAAAATCCATAAGATGATGAAATGAATCATATTGATGGTTGGTCTTCCAAGGAAACTTAATAACAAAGGAGGTTCTTGCTTTATGGGAATACAACCACAAACATGTTGATGAATGAAGCTATAGGAGACATCCTCCATCCTACAAACCTGTGAGATGTGGAATATAAAAACTATGTGAAGTCTTACTCTCAGCTTACAAACCTGAGAGAAATCCCCTAATAAAGGGTTTGTGATTCCAGCCTGGGACAGGGGCTCGGAATGTACATGGCCTCCTCCATGACATGAGAAAGAAGAACTCCAGATGATTATTTGATGTAAGAGCGATCTATTGAGTTAGGGAAATCCTGAAAAGCGTTGGGCACATCATCATGAGAATAAGAACGAAGATGATGTGATGGCCTCCTCTGAATAGTAGCAGAGTTGATGTGAAGACTCCGAATGATCCTCCTGTTGGTGGCAGTGAGAAAGCAGATCTGTAGAGAAAATGTGACTATGGATGAGCATAAGTTCACGTATGAGGACCTAGCTCATCTATGTAATGCAGTGACTCAGTTCTATGGCATCCCTATGGATGTGGCCCCTAATGGATGAGCACTAGTGGGTGTATCATATCCTTTGTTATATATTGTTCAAGAGTTAGACCTACCTGTAACCCTAGTTATTGTGTAAAGGGTACAAGTCATCCCTATCTTATTGTGTCTAAAGCTAAACTGTAAAGGATAATTAATATTAATAGTAATATTAATATTAATTATTATAATAATAAATATAATAATGAAGTGTGTTTGACTTAGAGAGGTCGGCCCTATTGTGCCAATAAGACGCCCTTGCTAAATCAGTCAATGTATAATATAAGTAGGAGATGATTCTCCATTGTAGAATCATATCCCACTCACATGTTTTGGTAATTTTAGCAAGTACTTCTGTTTGGCAAGGGTGCGCATCTCTCTTGAGCGCTAGGGCTTCTAGGGCCTAAGCACCCTCTTGTGTGCTAAGTTATTTTGGTGGTGAAAGGTATTTCTCTTGAAGAATATAGCAAAGGATGTTTTCTCCCTTGTTTGAGAAGGGTTTCCCAGGATATATGTTGTGTACTTGTGCATGGTGTTTCTTCTTGTGATCTTGGTTGTTGCAGCATTTATGATTATGGTTAAGACATGATGAAATTGAATGAACTTCATGCTTAACCTAATGCTATCAAAACATTAACATGGTATCAAAGAATAGGTCTTGAAAGAACCCATTTCACAAGCATTCTTCATCAAGCAAAAGGAAAAACGACATTGTTGTCGTACAAGAAAATTAGTGCTTTTTATTGAAGAAGATTTTAAGCCTCAAAACCATCTAGAAAAGTGCGCCCTAACCCAAGGAACTCTTTGGCACCTTCAGTGTACCTTTTCAATGGGTAGATCTCCCAGAAAGTGAAACCCTAGTTTTCACAAAGTATTAGAAGTACCAGAAAACCAGAAGTACCGGAGTACCAGAAGTACCAGAAAACCAGAAGTACCAGAGTACCAGAAGTACCAGAAAACCAGAAGCACCAGTCCAGAAATCCATTGGTCAAGTTTGAGGGGGTAGAATTTGGATTTTCAGAAATTTGACTGCACTAGCCTACTTGCCTCAGCTCAGCGCATCTATCCCCTGGATCATAATTTCAAAATTTGAAGTTTGAAAAATTAGGGGTTCCTCATAAAACCTTAAGTTGCAGTTGCAGTTGCAGTTTCAAAATCAGTTGCAGTATCAATTGCAGTTGCAGTATCAGTTGAAGTATCAGTTGTTGCACCAGTTGCAGTCACCCTTGAAGTCTTTTAAGAGTTGGTAAACATTACCACTACTACCAGATGGTGTCACTACCTACAAATGCTATCAGAGGTATGTACTCACATATGTTTAAATTGTTAAGATTTAAAGGGTATTTGCAGGAGAAGGGATCTCTTGCCATAGATCTAGAAGGATCTCAAGATCCAACACATTCAGAAGAATAATGCAACCCGGGTTTGATTATTTTGATGTGCATCTACTTGTTATGACATTATTTTGATCTAGATTTCATATTGAAGCTATGACCATCATACTGACCTTTGGTCAAAATTAAAGTCAAGATATTAGATGGATTAAAGTTGAGATCATAGAGTTTGTTCTCTAACCCAAACTTCTATCAAGAGAGAATATTGTCCTAGTACAAAAGACAGGTTGAAGAAAACACGTGTTATCTTGAGTGAAGGAGACTTGGAAGAAAAACAACAGACTGGAAGACTCCGGGTTTAATTGTTGTAATTGTCATTTCTCTAAACTTATACTTCTAAAGTTTGGTACATTACAAGTAGGAGTTGTAGTTGTGTTAAAAATCCTTAAATTGTTTTGATTCTAGAGACGTATTCATTATTCTCCTTTAGGAGATATTCTTGTTTTGGTTCCTCTTGTTTTCTTGTTCCAGATATGTCAAGAACAAAGGAAGATGCTTATCCCTCAGAAGGAGTCAAAATTATTTGAGAAAGAGGAAGAATAGAACCATCCCTGAGACAATCAATGCGATAATGCATGATCAGAATATTTCTATGATTTCATGGGTAGAAGCATGCATGACATAGTATATGTTCAGAACAAGAGTCTTCACCAGAATAGAAGCCTTCACCAAAGTGAAGCCTGAGATTGAACACTTTAGGTTATTTGGGTGCCCAGTGTATTTCCATGTACCCAAAGAGAAGAAGTCCAAACTAGATCCTTTAGAAAGAAAGGATACAGTGAATCTTCAAAGACATTCCAGATCGACATCCCTAATCAGAAACAGATTGAGACAAGAAGAAACGTTGTCCTTGAAGAAGAGATAATCTTTCAAAGATCCAGAAAATATCAGATAGAGATTGACAGTAAGACTATACCTTCTCCCCCTTCAACAGTTCAGAGGGAGAAAGATATTATTCCAATTGCTCCAGTTGCTCCAGTTGATATGTTCAAAGATATTGCAGTAGGGCATAAAAGGCCTACCTAAACTCACTCTGCTAGAGTCAGATAAACATGCAAGCTTCTCAAGGAACATTCCGAGAAAGAAAAAAGGAGATTTTTCAAGATATCATTTGGTCATGAGCCATTTCATTGATGTTGAGACTCCTTGTCTTAGAAAATAAACAAGAGAACTGGTATGACAAGATGTCATAACAGAAGAATACTAGTACATATTAAAGAATGAGACATAAGATATTATTCAGCAACCAGAAAGGGAAGTTTGTGGTAACTTCCAAATGGATCTATAAGATCAAGCATGCAGCTGATGGAAGTGTCGAGAAATTCAAAAACGAGATCTATAGCTAGAGGTTTCTCATAAACATAGGGAGTTTTCTATGATGAGACACTTGACCCAGTGAACCTGATACACTTCTATCCGTACTACCTTCCATGATTTGGAAACTATATCAGATAGACAGATTCTTGATGAGTTTGGATTTCAACAAAAGTATTTCTTATCCAAATCTATATTATTACAATGTTGATGACAAGAGCTTGATTTTGATGACTTATTTAGAAAGCCTTGTTGTTGAAAACAAGCAAGCATTGACTTATGATTTTCATAAAGGATATGAGTATGATACACTACTTCTTGGGACAAGAAGTATGACAGAGGACCGATGAAATTTTCCTGATTCAAGGAAAATATACAGTAGGAATATTAAAGAAGTATGACAGAATGAAAATCCACCATGATGGATTTAAAGAAGAATATTGATGATGATTCAGATGAGACTAATCCACAGTTGATTGGATCACTGATGTATCTGGTCAACACCAGAATTGATTCATGCCATACAGTGAATGTGATGAGTCAACCGAGACAGACTCACTAGGCAACAACAAAACATGTATCAAGACACAGTTGGATATGGTCCAATATATGACTCTAGTGTGAACTTGAGTTGGCAGAATATGTCAATTCAGATTGAGCAGAAAGTATAGAGAACTGGAAAAAGCACATCTAATTGATGTTCTACCTTGAAGTCTTCCAGGGTTTCCTGACACAGCAGGAAACAAAACTCTGTAGCCTTGAGTGCACTAGAGACAGAGTATACATAGTAGTGAGTGTGCGAAGCAACATGGCTTCACAAACTTCTGACAGATTTACTTTACAATGAGATGGATCCTATGATGATAACTAAGAGCCATGTGTAAATATCCTTGATATTCTAGTGTTTCTTGATGGTTCAAAAACACAACGAGATGAAATACCTTCATATCAGAGATATGATATAGAAGAAAGATTGTATACTTGCAGTACCTTCCTACACCTGAGCAGACTACAAAAATTTACTTGGTGAAGAACTCCTTCCGAGTTAAGAGGGAGTATGGATGACCTTAGCCAAAAACCAAACTCAAAGTACATTGGTATAAGACTTGGCTTGATGGAGAATGCCTCCCTAGCCGAGAGGGAGTGTTGATGAATGTAATTATAGGAGACATACTCCAACCTACAAACCTATGATATGTGGAATATAGAAGCTATGTGAAGTCTTAATCTCAACTTACAAACCTGAGAGAAAGACCCTATTAAAGGGTTCGTGGTTCCAGCCTGGGACAGAGGCTAGGAATGTATATGGCCTCCTCCATGACGTGAGAGAGAAGAACTCCATATGATTTTCCAATGTAAGAGCGATTTGTTGAGTTAGGGAAATCCTGAAAATCGTTGGGCACATCATCATAAGAATAAGAATGAATATGATGTGATGGCCTCCTCTGAATAGTAGCAGAGTTGATGTGAAGACTCCAGATGATCCTCATGTTGGTGGTAGTGGGAAAGCAGATCTGTAGAGTAGACCTGACTATGGATGATCATAAGTGCACGTGTGAGGACCTAGCTCATCTATGTAATGCAGTAACTTGGGTCTATGGAATCCCTTTGGATGTGGCCCCTAGTGGATGAGCACTAATGGGTGTATCAAATCCTTTGCTATATATTGTTCAAGAGTTAGACCTACCTGTAACCCTAGTTATTGTGTAAAGGGTACAAGTCGGCCCTATCTTATTATGTCTAAAGACAAACTGTAAAGGATAATTAATATTAATATTAATAGTAATAGTAATTATTATAATAATAAATATAATAATGAAGTGTGTTTGACTTAGAGAGGTCGGCCCTGTTGTGCCAATAAGAAGCCCTTGCTAAATTAGTCAAAGTATAATATAAGTAGGATATGATTCTCCAATGTAGAATCATATCCCACTCACATGTTTTGGTCATTTCAGCAAGTACTTCTCTTTGGCAAGGGTGCACATCTCTCTTGAGAGCTAGGGTTTCTAGGGCTTAAGCACCCTCTTGTGTGCTAAGTCATTTTGGTGGTGAAAGGTCTTTCTCTTGAAGAATATAGCAAAGGATTTGGTTGGGTTTTTCTCCCTTGTTTGAGAAGGGTTTCCCAGGATATATCTTGTG
>ML812939.1:181590-193038 GCA_009831015.1 Picea engelmannii | reverse complement strand
TATATTTCTTAGTTAAATGATTGAGTTAGGTATGAATTTTGATTATGTAACCTAGAAGTAGAATGATGATCTCATTATGATGTTAATGGTTTATACATGAATATGCAGGGTATTTAACATTATCTTTGTCATGGCTAAATTCTTGTTGGATTGTTTAATACACACCTTCCATTTTTCCATTGAGATTAATATTGAGTTTATACCACTCGAATTGTCCTTTTTTGTCAAGTTCCATCGAGATATCATCCATCACCACCGAAGGCATTCACACAACCACCAACATTATATTTGAGTGTTTCATAGATTAAAAATAAGTTTCTTGCTTTTGTAGATCATAAAAGATAGTTTCTTGCCTTCATAGGTTAGAATATAGTTTTATTGTTTTTGTAGGGTAGTTAGTCTTTTGCTTCCATAGATTTAAGAGAAGTTTTGTTTATCATAAATTAGTCATTTAGTTGGTAGTCCTTCTTTCTTTCAATAAAATGAATTTCCTTTCATGCATTAGAAATAGTTTTTCAACAAGCATTTAGTCCACTTGCCTCTTAGGCTAGATAGTTGTTCAATGAGAAGTCTTTGTTTACTTGTCTATTTTCTTTAGTAGGTTAGTTAGGTGTCTTTGCTTACTTGTCTATTTGATTTATAGGTTAGATAGGTGTCTTTGCTTACTTGTTCATTTATTTGCTTTCATGGAGTAGTTTCTCATTGAATGTAGGTTGGCAAGTTAAGATAGTTTGCTTTTGTCATTTGCTTATTGATATGATTAGGTAGTTGCTTTTGCTTATTGTCATGAACTAGTTGATTTAAAGTAGGGTTTTCACTTTCTTTTCTTAGAACCATCCATCAATCCTTGGCCCAAAAGTACTTAAGTTACCTAGCTTCAAGTTGCTTAGTAGGGTTTTCTCATTAGATAGGTTTGCTTGAGTAGATTAGCCTTAGATAGCTACTTTCATTAGTTAGATTATACTCCTACCAACCTTTTACTTTTGGCATATATTTTTCTACAAATCTAAGTTTACTTACCCCAGGTTGAAAATTTAATTGAGGGTAGTTTAGTGTCTTTTTAGTACATATAAATGACCTAACAGGGTCGCTGGATCTTGCGCATCGTTTTTGGTTTCTCTGGCTTATTCCCCCATGTGATCCCTTTTTTCCTAGTTGCTTTCCTGATTCTTTTTCAGTCCTGATCCCGAGATGCTTGTCATTGGTTCCTTGAAACCAACGCCTTGTGGGCCTTTCCCCCTATCCAACACTACCTTCTTGTATGAGGGGGTTCCATTACCGCCCCCTTTGGTAACCATGCTATGCTCTGTTGTGTCCGCGACTTTGAAACCCTAGCTTGTTGGTGCTCCAAACCCTATCCACGCTCTCAAGTCTTTTTCCAAGTCAAAATCACTTTTATAATGAAGTTACTTTTTAAAATAAAGTTGCATGCAAAATATTACTAATCCAAAATGGAGATGAACAAGAAAATGGTTGTAAGACTCAGTACCTACAAGCATAATTCAACGATTAATGAAGGTTAGAAATTTGTTTAAAGACAATGTAAATGTAAAAGTAAATGAGACAAAAGAAATAAAGAAAAATAAATACATAAAGGAAAATAATAATAATAATAATAGGAAAGAAAACCGAGAAATGAGAAATGAAAGGTCACACCCTTTCGCATTTTGAATACCCCATATCTCCCTATTTGTTCCTATACTTTCACTGTCAAAGACACTTTTGGCCAAGGGGGTGAAGATGCAGAAACATCCATTAGATGCATTGTAAACTAGAGATTGCTGAAATAAATTGAGTGACCACTTGATACTAGGGTTTTTTCCTTAAAGTTTCCCCAAGTAAAATTATATGTCTTTCTATGATGAAAATTTCTTAGTGCTTGATGAATTGTGGATTACTTTGTTAATTTTAATTAATTGGCATTCTCTGGGTTAGTTTGTTGAGTCATGGCTTACTATTCCAATCCAATTAATTAATTGTTTGTGTAATTGAATACATGATCCACCAGACATTGTATTTCCTACTACCTTGGATATGTTAATTAATGGTGGAATCATACAAAGAGATTCTATTGTACTAAAAGTGACAGTAATATACTCTTTCCTTAGTTTGTATTTGTGCACAAATCAGTTCATCCACCAATTGATTCATGTGATTATTAATTCATCTTGGAAATCAAATCATGTACAATGTGTGGTTAATTGCAACAACTAGAAATTCCATACCACTTATTTAATTGGGTGAATGAGATCAAGGCATGTATTGAAACAACTATTGCACATATCCAACTGGTATCTAATTCTACCCCTCGTATTCAACATTACAACCCTCCTCGGACCATTGGCATTTTTTTTAACAATGTCTTTATTATTGGGTGAATCCGGAAGAAGCATTAGATGACCAAGATACCATGGGTATTCCCTATACCATTTGTAATCCCTACAACCTTCCCCAACCATACATGAACATATGAGCCATAGTCATTGTTTTTGGCCAAACATATATTTGGATGGGCCATACCTTGCAATAGTTTACCTTACGTGAATGCTAGAAAATTAGGTGCACACATTACATTATTTTTTGTTAGTTATGGTGCATTAGAGGATGGAATGCCAATTTATCTTATCTATTGGATAATATATTTATGGTTTTCATGAGAATTAACTTGGCAAGTGCTGGAGTGATATGATTCTAAATTGTGCCTCGAATGGGGTACCATCCAATGCATAGTGCACATGACAAACCACATGAAATTTAGCACACTTTCCACTTGGCTCAAATATCCTCAAGCCATTAGCGCAGGTGGAAGTCTCTGGAGGATGCCACATCAAATCACTCAAGGAATTTCATACTCAAGTCAATTTCAATCCAGGAGAATGTTGCAGGTTTTCACGATGGAGGTTGGTGTTCATAAATTTTGGTACTAGGGGATTAATGAGCCTTTATTGACCATGACGCAAGTGAGGAGAGGTAAATTAAGGAAGCCCAACACTTGGAGGCAATGTCATATTGCTTATGGTTTTTATCTAGTGCATCATCGTAGAAGGATAAAATAGTGGGTCTGGAATTTTCTTATCCAGGAGTCCATCACCTCTGTGTTCAATATGTTAAGGAAACACGGCTGTCCAAAGCGAGTTCAGGGTGCACACACTCCAGTCAATCAGCCTCTTTCATTGGTCATGATAAATGAAAATTCAAAAACTCATGAGAAATGCTCTAGGTCTCCTTCACATAGTTCAAAGAAGGCTCACCAACAAGACAACGAACACACCTCGACAGGTTGGGATTGTAAAATTGAATGGTTTGATAGGCGAGAGCGCTCTCTGCGTTATGCCCTGAAATATTTCCCTTGGTGAAATTCTTCTGAGAGCCCACCTCCAATATCCTCTCATAGTCCTTCCAACCACAATCATGATGCTCAATCCTTGGGACACCCAACAATGCATCCATTGGAATCACCCTCCATTGATAAGTCGAGCACAACCAATGTAGAATACTCTCAATGAATATTTGTGGCCTTATCCACACTTCAACATCTTATTTTTGAGCTTCAGAGTGAGGTATTTGACGTCAAATACCACCTTGAGTTTCTTAAACATCACATTTCCCTAGCGATAGACTTGAACATTGCTCGAGATGTCCCGCTAACTCCTGTGACAACTGGAATGACGATGCCCATCCTCCTTCCTCATGGACATAATTGAAGTTGAGTATGATGGACACCAGGTTCAACATTTTTTATATTGGTTCTTTTAGTTTGTATCTGGTCCTCCTAGTCATAAGAGCTATTATTCTTGAGACTAGATTAAGATTATAACTCTTTGTTTTCATTTTGTATGTGGCACTATCAAACAACATCTATGCCATAATAGCCACATGGCTCTGTATAATTTTTGGTGTCATAGTGAGTATAGTTCTAAAAACTCAGTTGGAGAAGAGTTGGTTTCCAGTCATGGCAACTCTTGCTCCAACAAACAATTGCCATTTTGTAATAGTTTTTCATGAAAAGTAACTTATAGAACACTTACTTACAAATACAAAAGATAGAATTCTAAATCGTTTATCTTTGTATCAATGCTAAGTTTTTCATATCCCTTTGGATATTGGAGGTTAAATATATGCATGTTCAATTCATCCAAGTCTCCTGCTTATTTGTTTGTAAACATTTTAAGCAGGCTTGTGGTGAAGGAGAGTGTGCAAGAGATAGTGTGAAGACCGTATAATTGGTAGTCCCTTAGAAGTAGTCAACTAGTGTTTTTTTTTCATTAATTGAATTGAGAAATCAAGTATTTATCAATTGGGATATTGTAGAACAATGGTTGTTTGATTTAGCATTGACCGAGTGTTGTTGTTTCCCAATGATAGAACTTGTAGTAGCACATCATCCCAATAAACAGAACCATCCTTTCATATCTTAGGAGGAGGAGAAAGAAAGTAAGCAGATTTTTCATTGGATTTGAACCCTTGAACAAGGTTCTTGCATGAATGGATTCAGAGAGTGTTCTTTGAAATTTTGTTGGCTAATTACACAACCTACATATCTAATTCCTCGTTTGAGAAACCAAAATAGAAGTGATAAGTATGCATTAGACATGGAATGAACTCCATTAATTAGTCCTCAACCTAGAGTAAGAGGAATTCAACCATCAGGCATTGGCTCAAACAATGCCACACAAAACTAAAAACATTTAGAAGGAGAAAAAGCACAATGACACCAAATACATATGAAAATGTTGAGTAGGTGCATTATTCCTAGAGGGCTTGAGTATGTGCAGACAATTTTACTGCATTGATTGAGTTAGATACCTAATTGGCATACTGAACAGAAGGGGTACATTTTGTTGTGTCTATTTAACTGAATGTTTTGTGGAGGTTACACTAGAGACAAAGATCTAAGTACAACATTGAGAACATAGGTCATATTTTAATTTTTGCAGAGGATTCATGTTGGTGAAGCAAGCGGGCTATATTTCCCTCATTTACAGATCAATAAATTAAAAAAAAGAACATTAAGGTTACTTTTTAGTGATTGACTCTTATAATTTAAGTGAATGCACTTTACAATAAATTTTTGTGATAACTTAAAGTTGCATGAAGGTTATTTTTTTTTTTTTAAATACCTTAATGAAAAGAAAGAATTGAACTGAAGACCTCTTATTAATAAATTAACTTTCAACCAAGTGGGCTAGTGAAAAATATATAACAAATGTTACGAAGGAGGAGGATTCATTTCCTCGAAGTGCATGTTTACCCCCAAAACCCTTGTTTTTTCTTACAAAAAACTTCAACACATCCACACACAAAATCAAGTGAAAAAAAATAAAATAAATCTAAAACTTAACAATATTGAGGTTAGATCTTGGTTAGCCTATCAGGAAAATGCAACTTTTCTCATTTTCATAAAGCGTAGAGCAAAGAGAATACACAGAAAAATAAAATACTTTCCACTTTGTTTCTGGTTTGTTGAGATTGCACAAGGCACACAACACACAACATATGAAAATTGGAAAGGAAAAGAATATACATAGAAAAAACAAAATATTAACATAGTATATATATATATATATATATATATACTATAATGAAATTCTATACCTTTGTATCTTACAAAAATGATCATATCTTGGGCAAATGGAAACCTTTTCGGGTGAAATGAAGAGTGTTTCCAACCAAAAGAAATGCTCTTAATGCAATGGAACATCTCACTCAACTCCAAAATGCATAGAAGTAGCATAATCTAGAAATCCTTTTATGTATGTAGTGACACAAAGACATCTTCTCCTCACCCACTGGGGTACCTCTGCATTGCCAAGTCAAGCATTCAATCTATCTGACCCCTGGCGCACCACTATCGAATGGGTCAATCTATTGTCACTCTTTGTCAGAAACTAAGGAAATCAAGCGCCAGATCCAAGATTTTCTAAAAAAGGGGCACATCCACCCAAGATCATCACCTTTTGGAATCTCAATCATGCTTGTGCAGAAGAAAGATGGATCCTAGTGACTCTGCATTGATTATCGAGCCCTAAATAAAATCACAGTCAAGAACCGGTACCCAATTCCCAGAATTGAGGATCTCCTTGACCAGCTCAAGGGAGCCAAATAATTCAGTAAGATTGATCTGAAGTCTGGCTACCACCAGGTTCCAATAGAGTAGACTGATGTATGGAACACTACCTTCAAGTTCAAAGAAGGTCTTTTTGAATGGTTGGTCATGCCCTTTGGCTTGAAAAATGCCCCAACAACTTTCATGAGGATGATGGATGATATCTTGTGGCCTTTCACCAATTATTTTGTGGTAGTGTATTTGGATGACATCCTCGTCTTCAACAAGAATTGGGCGAAACACTTGCAACACATTCAACAAGTTTTGCACACTCCACAGCAACAAAAGCTATATGAAAAATTGGAAAAATGATTCTTCGAAATGAACAGGGTCCAATACCTAGGCTACATTGTTGATGAGCATGGGGTACAAGTCGATCTAGCCAAAATCCAGGTCATCTGTGGCTAGACAACCCTGATCACACTCACTGAGCTCCAGATCTTCTTAGGCCTTGCCAATTTCTATCATAGGTTTGTGCTGGTATTCTCCCACATTGCATGGGCCCTTAGCCAAGTGACTAGGTACGGTGGCAAGGAAAAATGCATGTGGGGCTAGTCACAATAGAAATAGTTCGATGATTTGAAGCAACGCTTGTGCTCAACCTTTATGCTCTCATTACTCGACCTGCAACAATTGTTTTATATTGAGACAAATGCTTCAGACTATGTTGTGGGTGCAGTTCTCACTCAACATGGACATCCTATGGCCTATCATAGTGAGACACTATCAAACATGGTCTATAAGTACCCCACTTACGACAAAGAGATGTACTCCATTGTACAAGCCTACCACTAGTGGAGCCATTACATTCTTGGGAAGGAGACAGTAATCCATGCTGATCATAAGCCTCCATAATTCATATAGACACAAGGCAAATTGTAGATTGACCACCATCATAAGTGTTCCACATACTTGTAGCAATTCCATCTCAACATCAAATATAAGACAAGGAGCACCAACCGCATTGTTGACTGCCTCAACTAACCTCCAGTTGTTGTACTAACCACAGTGCTACACTCTTGCGGACATGAGACTTCCAAATGGCCCCAACTCTATGAGAAAGGTATTGACTTCACCACTACCTACTAGATGTTGGGCATAAACACAATTGTCACTGATTTTCAGTTGTAGGATGAGTTATTGTGTCATATGGGCCATCTTTGTGTTCCATCAAGCAAGTGCATGAAGCTGATTTGGGAATCTCACTACAGTCGGGTGGCAAGACACTTCAGCATAGAGAAGACAGTGGCAGTGTTGTAGCAACATTTCTGTTGGTCGAAATTTAGACAAGATATCATCAAGTATATCAAGTCCTGCACAACCTATGTCATTGCCAAACTAGTCATTAAAAAACAAGGCATGTACAACCCCCTTCCTACTCCTAACAGTCCATGGGAATCCATCGTGATGGACTACATGTTGGGCCTTCCTTCAACCAAGCAGGGAAATGACTATGTTTTCATGGTCGTTGATCGATTTTCCAAGATGGCGATTTTGGTTGCATGCAAGAATAGCATCACAGTAGAGGCCACTGCCAAAATCTTCTTCAAATGAGTGTGGGTACATTTTCAGATACCACAAACCATCATCTCCGATCAGGATAGTTGGTTCCTCAACATATTTTGGTCGAGCCTCTGGTCATGGCTAGACACCAAGCTCACCAAATCCATGACCTTCCACCCCCAAACGGATGGCCAAAACGAGGTCGTAAACAAGATGATCATGCATATTTTGTGCATGTACAATTCCAAGCATCCGCACACATGTGATGAGATTCTTCCCTATGTTCAACACAGTTACAAAAAATACATGCATAGCTCAACCGACCACAACCCCTTTCAAGTGGGGTTGGGATTTCAACCATTGGGTCCCATGGATGTTGCACTACCCCTTGCATCCACACATGAAGAATCATCCCTCACACAAACCGAAGCTAAGAAATCCACCTGGTTCATTGAATGAATCCAACACATCCACCAATAGGTTCAATATATTTTGCAGAATTCCAATGCCAAGTACAAGCAGCGTTATGATCAACAATGGGTGTCACACAAGTTTCAGGTGGGAGATAAAGTTTGGTTACACTTATATAAAGAACGCCTCACAAGACCCCATCGAAGCTTCATCCACTTCGTTATGGACCTTATACCATCACCAAGGCTATGGATGAAAATGATTTTGAGCTTAACATTACCCCCTTCCTTAGCTTGCACCCAATGTTTAATGTGGACCTCCTTCAGCCATACTTTCCACCATTATTGGACACCTCAGAGGTAGCAAAACAATTGACACTGACATAGCTCAACCTTGACTGCATATAACATGAATCCACTGATCAGATCATGGAAACACATGTCAAGGGAACTCTCTTACAAAATTTTCCGCTTTATCCTATTGTAAAAGTAGGGCAACCCCTGCACCAAGGAAAGTGGCTCACCTGGGGCCAATTTCAACAAAAATTTCCTCATATGATGCGGGAACTCAAAACAATGGATAACAATGCTTCCTAAGGGGGGAGGATTTATCGAGGTGGATATCGGTGGCCACCCACCTATTCCAACTAGCTCACATAAATATTTCATTTTGGTAGTTTCAGTTTTCATCTTGGTAGTTTTTTTCTAGATTTTCAGGTCCTAAAATTTTGGGGTCGTTTTGAGGCCCTAAATAATATTTTTTGGGCCCGCCACAGTCACACTAAAGTCAAAGTTAGAGTGTGATGACATAATGTGTATTTTTCATATAGACCTTTCCAATGGGCTATCGTGCACCTAAAACATATATCATATGTAAACGTTACGACCCCATGAAGTCGATGTACCAACTTACCCCAACGGGCCCACATGACTTTTGGCACTTCATCTCCTAGGGTTAGGTTTTTGGATGTCTAGGGTTTTGAATTTTGTCACTCATTGTACTCATCTTCTTACGAATGAGTGTAGCTGTCACATCTCTTCTCAGAGATAAGCTACCACCATTCTAGCAAGCTTGTTTCAGCGTGCATTTTACAGTTTCAACATATTTCTTATTTAATAGAAGTCAAGTTTTACTATATCTCTGCTATTATTTGTTGTGTCCTTGTGTTAATATTATAGATCTATGTTTTCATTCTGTTCCGCTCATAAATCCAGATCAGAAATTATCAATCTTAAATTGGTTGTTCAAAATTTCTTTTCCAACCTTATCAACTTAAGAAATAACATGAATATTGCTAAGATCAAGACCAATGCTCATTATCTCCATTTTGAAATCAATCACTAGTTTTACCCAAAACACCTTGGCAAGGGAAAATTTGTAAAAATTGTGATAAAAAGAGGTTGAGGATTAACACCACTTCCTTTTAACATGCCCCATCCTTAATAATATAAGACACAACTTACCTATTTTCATAACTTACTTATTCTCAAGGACCTCCTAGCTTACATAAACCATAATGACCTTAGTACTTTCATTTTCACTATGTTGGAATATAGAAACAATATTATGAAGATTATTTTAGTCTGGTTGATTTTATTTATATGATATACCTTGTTGGTCTTAAGGACAATAAGTGTCCTAATTAGATAATTATTGTTATTTTTAGGTATAATATACAAATTGATAATTGTTTTTTTTAATTGATGGTGCATATAAATCCATAAAATTCTATTAACTTATAATATAGGGCTTTGTGCCCAATTATAATAATTTTTTCCATGTTTCCACATTCTCACCCTCCACCCCGTAGGCAAGAGTGAGATTTTTAGTGCCTTGCCAACCTTAATGAACAATTAGCTCATAAAGATACCCATTCAACAATTAGCTCATGAAGAGTGAACATGTCATAAATGGGATTTGAATCTTGGTGGGGAGGATAACAACTTCTCCTTTCCTCCACTCAAGGTAGACCCAATTAATGACCAATGATAATCAACAATGAGCTCATGAAGAGCCCAATCAACAATTTAATTATTAAGAGCAAGATGAGTAGGATTTGGACTTGAGTTGGGAGGATACAAACTTATCCTCTCTATCATTCGAGATAGACCCAGTTGATCTCCAAATATAATCAACTTACACCCGACTATGTTATATAAATTATTAACATGTACTCCTAACCAAAAGGGAATCTATCATCAGGAATTTGGTTGGTTTCATGCCAACAGGTTGTTGATTTAGTTCTTCCTGGATCAGGCACACTAGTATATGCCAATGGGTTGACTAGGTATGCCATTGATAAATGTGGGAAGAAATCCTTGGGTTTCATTGTGAGGTCTGGTAAGAGGCTCTTGTGAAAATTCCATGTTTGATGTATTAGGATCCATTACCATTGAGTCCTTTGGGGTTACCAGTTGCATTTGCAGTTAGCATTTGATTTACCATTCACCTTGAAATTCTAAGCAAGATCGGGCACACTATTAATGGGGCCTCATAAGGAAACCTAGGTAATTATGGAACTAGGGGGAAAGATATCTGCCCATTCTCATTATTTCTTGTTCTCAATGGATTAGGACATGAGACAAATAACTAGGTGGAATTGCAAGCATTGACACTTCTTATCAATGTGGAAATGGTTATTGGAAATATTGTAGGTCATGGGTGATTGAAAACTCATTATTGACTAGATGGCTGGTTTGATTCCTTTTCAAAATATAGGTCTGCAATATGTTATGGAACATGTCCATGATGGAGAGATATTTTTTCCCATGTCTCATTCAAGCATGCATATCATGAGAATAATACCATGCCAAACTCTCTATAAAAAAATGTGTTCAACACACTTGAGAATTTTGAATCAACCAGAGTTTAAGATGGGGTGCTTATGGTGCATTCGCCATGTCCTTTTATGTGATATGGACATATTTCTTGATGTTGTTGTGATCTGATTATAATTTATTTGTTTTTTAATCCTTTCTATTTTAGGACATTGAATAAGTAATAAGCATATATAAATTTTTTGGGGAACATGGGCATGAGCCTAAATGACTAGTTTTGAAGAATATGAAAATATCCAAATTGCTTATAACATTTATATGCATAATGAAATATCCTGACTTTTATCCCAAAAATAAAATATTACGCTTTTTATTGAGAATATATACATATATTCCAAAAAACATTCAATGAGATGAGTTGTTAACAAGTGGAAGAATCTTTAAAGTGCTTGTCCTTTCCAGCTTATTTGAATCTTCCCTTAATTCATATATTGGGTCTAGCCTGGGTGGTTGAAAGGAAAAATCATTATCCTCTCCACCTAGGTAAAATCTTGCTTGTCACATATTCTCTCTTCATGAATCATTTTATTGTTGGGGGTAGCAAGTTACCAACATTCTCATTCTAAATTATGGGGTTGAGGGTGGGACTAT